>SJYC01149752.1:0-12313 GCA_006408675.1 Madoqua kirkii | reverse complement strand
AAAAAAAAAAAAAAAAAAAAAAGAAGAAAGAAAAGGCATCCAAACTGGAAAGGAAGAAGCAACATAGTCTCTATCTACTGGTGACATATTACTATAGCAAATACTTTAGACTCCACTAAAACTGTCAGAACTAATACACAAAGTCAATAAAGTTGCAAGATTCAAAACTACACAAAAGTGGTTGCATTACCCTATACTAATAAGTTATTATCAGAATGCGAAATTAAGAAAACAATGCCATGCTTACCTGGCAGGGGCGATACCATGGTCATGAAGGCGGTTTCCCCAGGGCAAGGCTCACCTATTGCACTCCAGATATGCTGGCCCCTGCGATTTCTCCAAATGTGGGAAACTGGACTGCATAATTTGTTGTAGTAGGGGGACTGCATTGGTGTTTTCCTGTGCAAGAAAAAAAGAAAAAAGAACATAATCCTATTACAATTGCATCAAAAAGAATAAAATACACAGAATTAAAGTTAACCAAGGAAGTGAAAGATCTCTACACTGACAACTATAAGGTACTGATAAAGGAAAATTGAAGAATAGACAAATAAATGGAAAGATATTCCAGGTTTATGGATGGGAAAAATTAATATGTTAAATTGTCTATACCACTCAAAGTGATCTACAAGTTCAAAGCAATTTCTATAAAAATTCCAATAGCACTTTTCACAGAAATGAAATAAATAAACCTAAAATTTATAGGGAATCACAAGAAATTGCAAAAAAGCCAAAGCAAACCTGAGGGAAGGTGGGGGAAACAAAGCTGGAGGCATTACACTCCCTGATTTCAAACTGCATAACAAAACTATAATAATCAGAACAATCAAATTCCCATCAAATTTTCAAATTCATTTTAACTTTTTCCCCAATCTGATAAGCAAAAATTTCTCAATATATCTTAATTTGCATTTTAAAATAACTAAAAAATAAAATAGTAAAATTTAGGGGGGAAAGTATACTACTGTCTTCAAAACAGATATATATATATCAACACAATGTAGTAGAGCCCAGAAGTAAATTAAGTGCCTATATATGTGTGGGTTTATTATAAATTTGCTAAGTCATGTCTGACTCTTTGCAACCCCATGGACTGCAGCCCGCCAGACCATGGAATTTTCCAGCAAGAATAGTGGAGTGTGTTGCCATTTCCTTCTCTAGGAACCAAGAATACACAATGGGGAAAGGATAATCTCATCAAAAAATGGTGACAGGAAAACTGGATACTCACATGAAAAAGAATGCATCTAGACTACTATGTTACACTATACACAACAATTAAATCTGAATGGATTAAAGAATTCAATGTAACACATGAAACTATAAAACACCTGTTGAAATCATGGACATTAAACCTCCTAGAGGGAATTCCCTGGTGATCTGGTGGTTAGGACCCTGTACTCTCACTAACAAGAGTCTGGGATAGATACCTGGTCAGGGAAATAAGATCTTACAAGCTACATGATGTGGCCAAATAAATAAACAAACAAACAGAAAAGCTCCTGGACCTCAGTCTTGGGGGGTGATTTATAGATTTGACACCCAAAGCAAATGTAACAAAAGCAAAACAAATGCAAGGAACTACATCAAACTAAAACATTTTCACAACAAAGGAAACCACCAACAAAATGAATGGGAAAAATAGTGGAAATCATATATCTGATAAGACATTGATACCTGAAATATATAAAGAAATCATACAACTCAGCAAAAAAATATCTAATAAGTGGGCAGAGTATTTGAATACACATTTTTCCCAAGAAGACATAAATATTGCCAATAGGTACATGAAAAGATGCTCAACATCACTAATCATTGGTGAAATGCAAACCAGAAACATAATAAGATATTACTTCACACCTGTTAGAATAATAGAATAACTATTATCAAAAAGACAAGAAATAACAAGCATCAGCAAGGATGTGGAGGAGTGGTGGTAATGTAAATTGGTACAGCCACTATGGAAAACATTATGGAGGTTCCTCAAAATCTTTAAAATGGAACAGTCATACCAGCAATTCCACCTTTGGGTGTTTAAAGAAAAGGAAACCAGTAATGTGAAAAGATACCATTGCAACATTATTTGCTAAAGCCAAGATATGAAAAAACCTCAAGTGTTGAAGTTCATTGATGGATGAACAGATGGAGAAAAGGTGACCATAAAATATAGAGCCGTAAAAAGGAAATCTTGCCATTTGCAACAACACGGATGGACCTTGAGGGTATTATGCTATGAGAAATAAGTCAAAGAAAGACAAATACTGTATGATCTCACTTATATAGTGGAACCTAAAAACAGAATTAAAGCAAAACTGAGATTACAGATACAGAGAAAAGACTGGTGGTTGCTGAACTGGCAGGGGGAGGAGGGGTGAGCACGGTGGGTGAGCAGAGTGGGTGAAGGGGGTCAAAAGGTACACATTTCTTGTTATAAAATAAATAAGTTATGGAGACATAATGTATAGCATGGTAACTATCATTAATAATACAACATTATGTGTTTGATAGTTGCTAAAAGTATAAATCTTAAGAGTTTTCATAACAAGAAAATTAATCAAGTATACTGTATTGGTGTTTTTCTTTCTGGCTTACTTCACATATACCTGTGGCAGATTCATGTTGGTGTATGGCAAAACCAATACAATATTGTAAAGTAATTAACCTCCAATTAAAATAAATAAATTTATATTTAAAAAAGAAAATATTCTTTAAAAAAAAGAAAATTAATCAAGTAACTATACATGGTGATAGATGTAAACTAGACTTACAGTAGTGATTATTTTGTAATATATACAAATAGTCAATCATTACATTTTATACCTGAAATATAATGTTATACATCCATTATACCTAAAAAACCCACAATCCATTGGTAACAATCAAAATGCTACTAAGGTCTCACACTGGGGTCTCTTTGCATACAGAAGATATGTCACTACCAAGATGCTCATGGCTCTCCTGGGTCTGTGGGACCCCAGCTTCCTCTACTCTTTGCTCTTTTGATATTAAGCTTCAGAAAAAGAAACAAGTTCTTCACTGCAACTTCATAGATTTCTGACACATACTTTGGTGACTTGGCCTTTTTGCAAGTTTTTGAGAATTTCAGAATGTGATTATGGTTAGTAATCAAGTTGTGAAAGAAACATTAGAGCAATCCACACATTTGTTTTAAATGGTAGATATCACATAAGATGACAAAGTGACACCTGGCAAAGTGGCAAATCCAGGGTTCTGATGAAAAAGAAAACTTTCCATCAATTTGGGAAGAAGACACAGATGCACAAAAGCACTGAACAAAACAGTATATTGGGGTTCAATCTAATGGAAGTGAATAAATTTAAGTATTAAAAGTATTATTAAATTACTTCACTCTGAGTTAGAGTAGAGATGTACATAAACACTGGAGTTGTCATCTCTTTAAGGGGATTTCAATTAAGTGCTATTAAGCAGGAGTTAAATTTCTTTTCTATATAAAGGTCCCATGGAGATAAAAGAAGACATGTCTCCCATCAAGGTTTCAGTTCAGTTCAGTTCAGTTCAATCACTCAGTAGTGTCTGATGCATTGTGACCCCAGGGACTGCAGCACGCCAGGATTCCATCTCCATCACCACCTCCCAGTGCTTGCTCAAATGCATGTCCATTGAGTCAGTGATGCCATCTAGCCTATCCTCTGTCATACCCTTCTCCTCCTGCCTTCAGTCTTTCCCAGTGAGTCAGCTCTTTATATCAGGTGGGCAAAGTATTAGAGCTTCAGCATCAGTTCTTCCAATGAATATTCAGGACTCATTTCCTTCAGGATTGACTGGTTGAATCTCCATGCTGTCCAAAGGACTTTCAAAAGTCTTCTCCAATACCACAGTTCAAAAGCATCAATTCTTTGGCACTCAGCATTCTTTATACTCCAACTCTCACATCCATATGTAACTAGTGAAAAAAACCATAGCTTTGACTAGATGGACCTTTGCTGGCAAAGTAATGTCTCTGATTTTTAATATGCCATCTAAGTTGGTCATAGCTTTTCTTCCAAGGAGCAAGCATCTTTTAATTTCATGGCTGCAGTCACCATCTGCAGTGATTTTGGAGCCCCTCAAAATAAGGTCTCACTATTTTTTAATATTAAAAAAATGTTTCCCCATCTATTTGCCTTGAAGTGATGGAACCAGATGCCATGATCTTAGTTTTCTGAATGTTGAGTTTTAAGCCAACTTTTTCACTCTCCTCTTTCACTTTCATCAAGAGGCTCTTTAGTTCCTCTTCACTTTCTGCCATAAGGGTGGTGTCATCAGCTTATCTGAGGTTATTGCTATAACCTAAATCTTGATTCTATCCTATGTTTCATCCAGCCTGGCATTTCACATGATGTACTCTGCATATAAGTTAAATAAGCAGGGTGACAATATACAGCCTTGATGTACTCCTTTCTCAATTTGGAACCAGTCTGTTGTTCCATGTCCATTTCTGACTGTTGCTTCTTGACCTACATACAGATTTCTGAGAAGGCAGGGAAGGTGGTCTGGTATTCCCATCTCTTTCAGAATTTTCCACAGTTTATTGTGATCCACACAGTCAAAGACTTTGGCGTAGTCAATAAAGCAGAAGTAGATCTTTTTCTGGAACCCTCTTGCTTTTTTGATGATCCAATAGATGTTGGTAATTTGATCTCTGGTTCCTCTGCCTT
The DNA here is from genome assembly GCA_006408675.1 of Madoqua kirkii. NCBI lineage: Eukaryota > Metazoa > Chordata > Mammalia > Artiodactyla > Bovidae > Madoqua > Madoqua kirkii. Next base: position 7,634 of record SJYC01149752.1, on the reverse strand, counting down.
TTCTAAATCCAACTTGAACAACTGGAAGTTCACAGTTCATGTACTGTTGAAGCCTGGCTTGGAGAATTTTGTGCATTATTTTGCTAGCATGTGAGATGAGTGCAATTGTGTGGTAGCTTGAACATTCTTTGGCATTGTCTTTTTTTGGGACTGGAATGAAAACTGACCTTTTCCAGTCTTGTGGCCATTGTTGAGTTTCCAAATTTGCTGGCATATTGAATGTAGCACTTTCACAGTACCATCTTTTAGGATTTGAAATAGCTCAACCAGAACCCATCACCTCCACTAGCCTTACTGATGAAAGTGGTTATGCAGAGAAAAATTACATGCTGGGATATGGTACATTTTTTTCATAGTTTATGAAATTAGTAATCCAATGGCATCATCAGGTTTATGAAAATAAGCATCACTCATATAGTTTTCATGATATTTTCAATTACTTTCAAAAAGTAACTTTTAGGAAAATTTTGTGGCAAATTATTGATAACTTCTGATCAATGAAATATATTTTCTCTATAATGATATTGACCAAAATTACTTTCTGTTGTGAGCTGACTGAAGAAATTCATGTTGAAGCCCTAATCACCCCACCCCCATAATCTTAGAATGTCTTCCTATTTGTAGAAAGGGTCCCCAAAAAGCTAATTAAATGAATATAATGCCATTGGGATGGGCTGAACACTATTACTATGTCCTTAAAAGAAGAGAAAATTTGAATACCATTGACAAAGTGCTGATGATGTGAAACCACAGGGAAAAGATGGCCATGTAAAAGCCAGGAGAAAGACCTGGAACAGTTACTTCCCTCTTGGTTCTTGAAAAGAACCAGCTGGCTGACACCTCAGTCTCAGACTTCTAGCCTCCAGAACTATGAGAACATCAGTTTCTGTTGTTGAGGCCACCCCAAGTCTGTGGCCCTCTGTTAAGCCATTTGCAGCTCTAGCAAGGGAATACACTTTCTTTGCTTCATTCTACTGTAATCTTCATTATGAATCTGAGGTGACAGGTTAAAGGGAGTAGGGAGCATTACATCTTATTGTTCATTATATTCTCTCAATATAAGTTCCATCAATCATATCAAATAACAGAATACTGAAGGCCCATAGTTTTTCATGTACCAAGTCATTTAATCCTTACATGCATAATCATAAAAGGTAATTTCTATGATTATTCTAATCACATAGATAAGAAAATTTAGCAGTAAATTAAGCACTCTGCCAAAATCTCAACAGGAAGTAGGACTCAAACTCAGGGGTTAGATTCTGAAGTTTGTGCTCTTAATTATTTCCCAGGAACATGCATTTTTCTAAGCATCACTTTGAGTTGTGAAGAAAAGCTGTATTTGAAATAATGCTCATATGTTAACTACTCATATAAGGTCTACATGAATGGCAGGTAAAATCCAAAAAATGTCTATAGAAGTACTTCCATTCTTGAAGAGGTAGTCCTTTTTTCCTCCTTTGAATGGATGGAATTTTGTGACTTGGCCCAATGAATTGTTTGTTGTCATTTAGTCGTGTCTGAGTCTTTTGTGACCCCTTGTATTGTAGTTCACCATTCCTCAGTCCATGGAATTCTCCAGACAAGAATATTGGAGTGGGCTGCCATTTCCTTCTCCAGGGGATCTTCCTGACCAGGGATGAAACCTGTGTCTTCGGGATTGGCAGGTGGATTCTTTACTACTAAGCCACCAGGGAAGCCCTGCCCCAGTAAATATTAATAAAAGGTAGTAAAAGTGATGCTGCACAAACTCCATAACCAGATCATAAAAAATTATTTTGTCCCCCACCTGTCTCTTGATATGCTCATCCTTGAATATGGAATCAACTATATTCATTCCTACTACTGGGTTCCAGTGGTAAATGAAAATGTAGAACCCCTGTTGAAAAAATATAGAGAAATTTAACATAATAACAATAGAGCTTTCAACCAAAGGTGGCAAGGCCTTTCCAATAGCTATACAGGCGGCATGCCTAAGAATGCATGGGAATTCATGCCCATGTGGCTGGCCCTGCTGGGAATTCAGCCACAGTTGGCTAGAGTATAACTTTAACAAATTAACACATATATACTTATGTCTAAAACCGCTGACTTTTAATTTTAATTGTATGTGTATGGCAGAGAGGAGGGTACCATAAATACACATATATTGTATGTTTTCTCATCTACTGTTCATCCTGTTTACCTTAGGTCAGGAGTTTAATATTTTTCAGAATTCTGAGCACTTGCCAAAGGTTTCTGACAATAAATACATCCTGTTTGTCAACAAACAGAAGATATTCCTTTATGATTCATAATAGTCTTTGACTTCCCTCATTTATAAAACAAGAATTTTCTTTATCAGATGAAGAATAGAAATCTCATTTCAAAAATCTGTTAATTATACATGAAGTAAATCAAACTTTTATTTTACAAATTTACTTAAAAAGATAATGTACATTGGCTATGTGATCTTGACTTCTCCAGAAGGTGACCTCTATTAGAAATCTTTTTTTTTCTAAACTATGAATTATAAAATTGGAGGATTTATTAGGAATGATGTCAGCCCCTGGTAGTCTAAATCATTCCTCTTTTTTTTTTTTTCCTCTCCCTTTTTTAAGCAACTAACTAGATACTCATAACCAAACAAAAGTGCCTCTGTACTTTAGGTCAAGGGACCCAGGTTTCTAGCCCACAATAGTATCCCAAAATAAACAAACAAGAATTTAGTAAGGGCTGTGGATCCAAGGGATTCAGGGAACCTGCTACACATTCCACTGGACTTGATTAGGAAGACAAAACAAACAAACAAACAAACAAACTTGGAGAGTGACAACTGGGCAGATACCCATGGGCGAGAAAGAATATATAAAAAGCATAGCCTGTTAGAGGAGAGATTCCAGCACTCATGGAATCAGGATAGAGGTAAGTTTGGACCCTGAAGAGAGAGACTCACGCCACCCTGCCTCCACCTCAGAGCAACACCGCGGGGACTACGCTTTTGGCTGCTGTAATGGTGCCCTCTCCTGCGGAGGAGGGAAGCAAAAGCTGTGAGTGATTGCTCAACCATCTCAACAGGGGTGAGGCTTACGTCTGGAGAAAGCTGTTTGTCTCCAACAGCTCTTGCTTTTTGAGGAGGAACCTCTATGACTGGGTAGGGGGAAGAAGGAGAAAGAGAAGGAAACAGATAAGAATATCAAAAGACATTAAAGGAATAAATTTCCTTGCTGTTGGCTTCAGAACTTCAGCAAGAAGTCTATCCACAAACCTCTGGGAGTATCCCACTCAAGGATGTCCCTTCCAGGCCTCTGGGTACCCGCAAATCCTCAAGTGCCAAACCCACATCTCCCCTCCCTCCCACTGCACCCTGCTGCAGACAGAGGGTGATCTGATATTAGGCCAAGGAGAAACCACAAACCTGAGCAATAGCTCCACCTTCTGGAATATAAAAGAAAAATTTCTAATAGGCTCTTGAATTTTAAGAAGCAAAAAAAGTCATAAAACCTTAGTTACAGAGGTGTCTGCTACCTACAAGAAACATATTTCAGCTCTAAAGACACATATAGTTTCAAAGTAAAGGATGTTGTTATCGTTGTTTAGCTGCTAAGTCGTGTCTGAATCTTTGTGAGACCTCATGGGCTGGAACCTACCAGGCTCCTCTGCCTATGGGATTTCCCAGGCAACAATACTGGAGTGGGTTGCCATTTTCCTCTCCAGGGGATCTTCCTGACTCAGGGATTAAACCTTTGTCTCCTGCACCCTCTGCATCGGCAGGCAGATTCTTTACCCCTGAGCCATCTGGGAAGTTCAAAATAAAGGACAGAAGAAGAAATTTCATTCAAGTAAAAACCAAATAAAGTGTATATAGCCCTTCTTATATCAGATAAAATAGACTTGGAGCTGAAAATGGTAACTAAAGACAAAAAATATTTATATAAAGTAAACGGACCCAATACATTTAGAAGATATAAATATATACACACCCAACATTTGGGCACCTAAGTATCTTAAGCAAATAGTAACAAATCTGAAACAAGAATTAGAGAGCAATACAATAATAGTAGATTTCAATACCCTACAGTCAATAACAGATAGATCATCTGGAAAGAAAGTAAAAAAGGAAATGTTGGAATTGACCTATGCTTTAGACCACAGAAACTTAACAGACATACAAAATAAATAAATAAATAAAAATAAAAATGGAAATACAAATTACCAAATCCTATGAGACATTGCAAAAGCTGTTCTAAGGAGGGATTTCATGGCAAAATATACAAACATTAGGAAACAAGAAAGATCTCAACTAAACAACCTAACTTCATACTTCAAGGAATTAAAAAAAGAACAATTTAAGCCCAAAGTTAGCAGATAGAAGGAAATAATAAAGATCAGAATGGGAATAAATGAACTAGAGATGAGAAAAACAGCAAAAATAATCAATGATACAGAGTTGGTCTTTCAAAAAGATAAACAACATTGAGAAAACTTTTATTAGGCCAAGGAGAAACCACAAACCTGAGCAATAGCTCCACCTTCTGGAATATAAAAGAAAAATTTCTAATAGGCTCTTGAATTTTAAGAAGCAAAAAAAGTCATAAAACCTTAGTTACAGAGGTGTCTGCTACCTACAAGAAACATATTTCAGCTCTAAAGACACATATAGTTTCAAAGTAAAGGATGTTGTTATCGTTGTTTAGCTGCTAAGTCGTGTCTGAATCTTTGTGAGACCTCATGGGCTGGAACCTACCAGGCTCCTCTGCCTATGGGATTTCCCAGGCAACAATACTGGAGTGGGTTGCCATTTTCCTCTCCAGGGGATCTTCCTGACTCAGGGATTAAACCTTTGTCTCCTGCACCCTCTGCATCGGCAGGCAGATTCTTTACCCCTGAGCCATCTGGGAAGTTCAAAATAAAGGACAGAAGAAGAAATTTCATTCAAGTAAAAACCAAAATAAAGTGTATATAGCCCTTCTTATATCAGATAAAATAGACTTGGAGCTGAAAATGGTAACTAAAGACAAAAAATATTTATATAAAGTAAACGGACCCAATACATTTAGAAGATATAAATATATACACACCCAACATTTGGGCACCTAAGTATCTTAAGCAAATAGTAACAAATCTGAAACAAGAATTAGAGAGCAATACAATAATAGTAGATTTCAATACCCTACAGTCAATAACAGATAGATCATCTGGAAAGAAAGTAAAAAAGGAAATGTTGGAATTGACCTATGCTTTAGACCACAGAAACTTAACAGACATACAAAATAAATAAATAAATAAAAATAAAAATGGAAATACAAATTACCAAATCCTATGAGACATTGCAAAAGCTGTTCTAAGGAGGGATTTCATGGCAAAATATACAAACATTAGGAAACAAGAAAGATCTCAACTAAACAACCTAACTTCATACTTCAAGGAATTAAAAAAAGAACAATTTAAGCCCAAAGTTAGCAGATAGAAGGAAATAATAAAGATCAGAATGGGAATAAATGAACTAGAGATGAGAAAAACAGCAAAAATAATCAATGATACAGAGTTGGTCTTTCAAAAAGATAAACAACATTGAGAAAACTTTAGCTAGACTAACAAGGGAAAAAAAAGAACACTCAAAAATAGAAATTTAAAAGGAAAGTACAACTAATACTACAGAAAAACATAGGGTCATAGAAGACTATAGGCATACATCACAGATATTACAATTTGTATTTCCATTTTTATTTATTTATTTATTTAGTATGTCTGTTAAGTCTCTGTGGTTTAAAGCATAGGTCAATTCCAACATTTCCTTTCTTATTTTCTTTCCAGATGATCTATCAGTTTCAGAAAATTCCAACAAAGCAAATATTATAATAAAGTGAGTCACAAATTTTTTAAATTTTCTAACACATATAAAAGATTACATCATACTGTAGTTTATTATGTGAGCAATAACATTATGTCTAAAAATGTGTATAATTTAAGTAAAAATACTTTACTGCTAAAAACACTTTATTGTTAATCCATCATTTGAACTATTAGCAAGTCTCAATCTTTTTACAATACTAAAATCAAAAGATCACTGATTACCGATCACCATAACAAATATAATAATAAAAATATTTGAAATACTGTGAGAATTATCAAAGTGTGCCACAAGTGAGTAAATGCTATTGCAAAAAAAATGGCACTGACAGACTTGCTTGACTGAGAGTCACCATAAATATTCAATTTGTAAAAAATGTAATATCTGGAAATTCAATAAAGCAAAGGGCAATAAAATGAGGTAGGCATGTAACTAGGGCTTCCCAGATAGTGCCAGTGGTAAAGAACCTGCCTGACAATGTAGGAGATACAAGAGAAATTGGTTTGATCCCTGAACTGGGAAGATCCCCTAGAGGAGGAAATGGCAAACCACTCCAGTATTCTTGCACGAAAAATTCCATGGACAGAGAGAGGAGCTTGGTGGGTTACAGTCCATGGGGTTGCAGAGAGTCAGACACAACTGAACACGCACCATCCATGCCTGTACTATTAAAAATTGTATGCCGAAAAATTAGATAACCTAGGGAAAAAAATGTTGTCTATTCCTAGAAACACACAACCCACCAAGACTAAATCAGGAAGATGCAGAAAATCTGAATAGACCAAACAATGAGTAAAGATACTAAACCAGTAATAAAAAAAATCTGTCAAAACAGAAAAGCCCAGAGCCAGATGGTGTAACTGGTGAATTCTAGCAGACATTTAAAGAAGAATTAATGCCAATGCTTCTCAAATGTTTCAAAAAATTGAAAAAGAGAGACCATTTTCAAACTTGTTCTATTGAATAATCCAGCATTACTCTATCAAAACCAGAGAAGAACACTAAAATCAAATAAAAACTATAGACCAATGTTCCTGATAAAAATAGACAAAAATTTCAACAAAATATTAGCAAACTAAAGTTGAGAATAAATGAAAAGTGTTACATACTATGACCAAATGGGATTTATCCTTCAGATGAAAATATGTTTCAACTAATACAATTTGATATGTAAAATACATTACATTAATAGAATAAAAGATAACAAAAGCATGATCATCTCAGTTAATGCAGAAACTCTATTTAACAAAATAAAACATCTTTTCATGATAAAAATTCCTCAGCAGATAAGGTATAGAAGTGACATATCTCAAAATAACAAAGGTTATATGCAATAACCCACAGCACATATACTAAGCGGTGAAATACTGAAAACTTTTTCTCTAAGATCAAGAACAAGACATGGATTGACACTCTCACCCCTGTTATTCAATATAGTACTGCAAGGCCTGCTTAGAGCAATTAGGCAAGACAAAGAAATAAAATGCAACCAAATTGGAAAAGAACAAGTAAAATTCACTTTTGGCAAATGATACAATTTTGTATTCAAAAAATTCCAAAAGTGCAACCAAAAATTTATTGGAATTGATTAGTGAATTCATTAAAGTTGTAGAATGTAAAATCAGCATATAGATATTAATTATATTTCTATACATTAATAATGAAATGCTTGAAAATTTTAAAGTATCTTGTTTATAATATTATCAAAAACAGTTAAGTATCTAGGAATAAATTTAACCGAGGATGTGAAAGATCTGTAAAATGAAATATATAAGACTTTGTTGAAAGAAATCAAAGATGT
>SJYC01149744.1:0-22420 GCA_006408675.1 Madoqua kirkii | reverse complement strand
AACAAGATTGATGGTCTCCTAGACTGAATAAGGAAAAAAGAAAGAGAACAAAATTATCAGTGTCAAGAATGAAACAGTGGGCCCCACTAAAGATCCTACAGAGACTAAAGGTATAAGGTAATATTGGAACAACTTTATGCCAATAATATTGATAATTTAAATGAAGAAGATAAATTCCTGAAAGACATAAACTACCCAAAACTGACAAAAGAAGAAATAGTAAATCTTAATTTTCATATATCTATTAAAGGTATTGAAATAATAATTGAAATCTATCCACAAAGAAAACTATATTAAATTGTTCCATTGTATCAGATATTTAAGGCTTAAGATTAAGCTACAATGAATATGTTCTAGAAATAGACGAGTAGAATGTACTTCCAAGCACATTTCATTTGGCTGAGACTCCTCTGGTCACAAACCAGGCAAAGCTATCACAAAAAATAAACTTCACACTAATAACTTCATGAATATCAATAGTAAGTGCTTAATAAAGTATTACAAAATCCAACAATATATAAAAAGAATAATAAATTTTGACCTAGTGGAGTTTATTACAGAAATGCAAGTTTAACATTAAAAAAAGTCCATCTTGTATTCAGAAGATACAAAGAACTCTTAAAAATCAATAGTAAATAAACAAACAATATGATTAATAAACAGGCCAAAGACTAATTGATGGCTCAACAAAGAAGACATCTAGACATAAGCATGTGAAAAGATGCTCCACAGTTATGCCATGAGGAAAAGGCAAATTAAAACATCAATGAGATACTCTTACCCTACTGGATCAGACAGTAAAGAATGTGCCTGCAGTGCAGGAGTCTTGGGTTCAATGCCTGGGTTGGAAAGATCCCCTGGAGAAGGGAGTGGCTACCCACTCCAGTATTCTTGCCTGGAAAATCCCATGAACAAAAGAGCCTGGTGCTTTATAGTCCATGGGGCTGCAAAGAGTTGGACACCACTGAGCAGCTAACACTTCCACTTGTACTGGGATGGCTGAAATCCAGAACACTGACAACAGGAAAGGAGGATGTAGGGCAACAGGAACTCTCATATGTTGCTGACAGGAATGCAAAATGGCACAATCACTTTGGAAGACAATTTAGCAGTTACTTACAAACAAATATAGTTTTGCCATGTGATCCATAAATTGTAAACTTACTCAAATAAGTACAAAATTTATGTCCTACATGCAGTGGTTTATAGCAGCTTTACTCATAATATCCAACCTTAGAAGCAACCAAGTATCCAAGGCATGCTCATAGAATAGAACTGTGGCATGCTCATAGAATGGACTGTTATTCAGTGATAAAAAGAGATGAGCTTTCAAGCCATGAAAAGACATGGAGGAACATTTAATGCATATTGCTAAGTGGAAGAATCCCATCTGAAAGGCTTCATGTTGTATGATTCCAGCTACATGGCATTCTGGAAAAATGTAAATCTATGAAGACAGTAAAAGGATCAGGTTTTCCACGATTTGGGGTGGGGGTAGAGAGAGGCCAGATGGATGAACAGGTAAAGTTTAAGAGATTATTATTAGAAGGACTGATGCTGATGCTGAAGCTCCAATACTTTGGCCCCCTGATGTGAAGAGTCAACTCACTGGTAAAGACCCTGATGCTGGGAAAGACTGAGGGCAGGAGAACAAGGTGGTGACAGAGGAAGAGGTGGTTGGATAGCATTACTGACTCAGTGGACATGTGTTTGAGCAAATTCTGGGAGATAGTGAAGGATAAGAAAGCTTAGCATCCTGCAGTTCATGGGGCTGCAAAGAGTCGGACACAACTTGGCAACTAAACAATAAAGAGATTAGTAAGGCAGTGAAACTATTCACTATGATGCCATGAAGGGGAACACAGGATGTAATGCATTTGGCAAAACCCGTAAAACTGTACAACACAAAGAATAAGCCCTAATTTAAGCCGTGGATCCATTAATTATAATGGATCAGTTTCGGATCACCACTTGTAATAAATGCAGCATACCAGTGCAGGATGTCAATAATAGGGGAAACTGTGGGTAGCAGAAGAAGAAGCATATAGAAGCTCTCTGTACTTTCTGTTCACTTTTCTGTAAACTTATTACTGCTTTTAAGAAATATGGTCTATTAATAAGAAAAATAATTTGACACTGTACTGCTAAATAAAGGAGAAAAACTATATAATTATTTCACTATATGCAGAAAAAAAGCTTTGGACAACATTTAACATTCTTTTAAAATAAATAAACATTTTGGCAAATTAGGAAAAGGTATTCAAAAATAGGTTTGCTTTAAAGCTGGCCTGGGTTAGTTCCATGCTTAAATCTGATATGCTTGAACATTTGGCTCTAACACTTGGTCAACATAAAAAGAAATTATGCTAGTACTAGTACTTTTAATGTCCCATTTACAATTCACAATTTCCCTGAAGACAATACTATACTCTTGTCTCCATTGTTTATCAAAAATGTATTAATGAATGGCTTACATCTTGTTTAATTGGTTTAAGGTATTTTACCAGTGGAATATAGGAGACCCTTGAGTCAACCCATACTCTGACTCCCCTGAAACTAAGACTTAGGAACATAATTTGAAAACGAAGCATATTCTGTGAAAAATCCTAGGGGCTGTGCTTGGAAGCTTTCTGCTCTCTGAAATGATTTCTTGCACTTCCATTCTCTTCCTGTACCATATCCTTTATTAAGATTGTAAATAAGTTTATCCTATAAATGTTCTTTCAATTATCTGACTGTTTAATTGCTACAGTTGGCACTATAAGTAGATTAATTGTAATACACTTGACTCTGTAACGTAAGTAATTGCTAAGGCTTGGTTTAGGAAAAAGAAGGATGACAAATGGTACAATGGAGAATCTGCAAAGCCAGGATGGTTTCCTGACAACCTCCATTTAGAGGTCCTCACTCAATTACTGTGACAACTGAAAGTGAAGAACCCTTACCAGTATGGGAATTGCAGGTGGTAGATCCACAACAGAGAGGAAGCTAAATGGATCTTTAGAAATTTATATGGTACTTACTTTGCTTTTGGTTGCTTTGTAGGAAACAAAAATAACTGATAACAATCTAAAGGCTGCCAAGGACTCCAACTTACTGCCCATGAATTTGTGTGTTTGGTGGACACAAATGACACCAAAGAGGAGAGGTAGGCATATTTTTTAATGATGTGTGTGTTTGTTGCTCAATCATATCTGACTTTTTGCAACTCCATGGACTGTAGCCCAGGAGGCTCCTCTGTCCATGGAATTCTCTAAGCAAGAATGCTAGAGTGGGTTGCCATTTCAAACTTCGAGGGACTTCCCAACCCAGGGCATCAGACCTAGGTCTCCTGCATTGCAGGCAGATTCTTTACTGTCTGAGCCACCAGGGAAGCCCTAAAGACCCTCATCCAATAGGAGGGTTCCCTTTTCTACACACTCTCTCTAGCATTTATTGTCTATAGTTTTTTGATGATGTTCATTTTGATTGGTATGAGGTAATACTTCATTATAGTTTTGATTTGCATTTTTCTAATAACTAGTGATGTTGAGCATCAGTTCACGTGTATTTTTTTTTTTGAATGTGGAACACTTTTTAAAGTCTTTAGTGAGTATATTTCAATATTGCTTCTGTGGAGAATGGTACAGAGGTTCCTTACAAAACTGAAAACAGAAGTACCATATGATCCTGGAATTCCATGCCTGGGCATATATCTGGAGAAAATTCTGATTTGAAAGGATACATGCACCCTAAATGCACTGCAGCAGTATTTACAATAGCCTAGCCACAGAAGCAACCTAAATGTCTACTGACAGAGGAATGGATAAAGAATATGTGGTTTAACAATGGAATGTTAGCCCTAAAAAAAGAACAAAATAAAGCCATTTGCAACAACATAGCTGGACCTGAAGATTGTCATACTGAGTGAAGTGAGTCAGAATGATAAAAGCAAATATCATATGGTATTGCTTATACATGGAATCAAAAATAAAGGCTACAAATGAATTTATTTACAAAACAGAGTTGCAGATGCATCAATCAAATTTATGGCTATGGGGGAGGAGGGATAAATTGGAAAACTGGGGTTGATATATGCACACTACTATAGATAAAACAGATAACTAACTGTGACCTACTCTATAGCACTGGCAACTCTACTCAGTGGGGAAGGAAACTAAAATAGAGCCAATATATGCACATGTGTAACTAATTCACTTTCCTGTACACCTGAAATTCTGTGATATGTGTGCTCATTGTAAATCAACTATACTCTAATAATTTTTTTTTTTTAAGAATAAAGTCACATAAGGCAGAGAGATGTGACAGATGTTGTAGAGTACATTCTTGCTGAGCTTCCACAGAATGGGGCTGATAATGTGAAAATAGTTACAATTTAAGAAGGAAATGATACAGATTCAGTTCAGTCCAGTTCAGTTGCTCAGTCGTGTCCGACTCTTTGTGACCCTGTGAATCGCAGCACACCAGGCCTCCCTGTTTGTTACCAATTCCTGGAGTCTACTCAAACCCATGTCCATCAAGTTGGTGATGCCATCCAGCCATCTCATCCTCTGTCGTCCCCTTCTCCTCCTGCTCCAATCTTTCCCAGCATAGGGATCTTTTCCAATGAGTCAACTCTTCACATGAGGTGGCCAAAGTATTGGAGTTTCAGCTTCCACATCAGTCCTTCCAATGAACACCTATGACTGATCTCCTTTATGATGGACTGGTTGGATCTCCTTGCAGTCCAAGGGACTCTCAAGAGTCTTCTCCAACACCACAGTTCAAAAGCATCAATTCTTTGGTGCTCAGTTTTCTTCACCATCCAACTCTCACATCCATACATGACTACTGGAAAAACCATAGCCTTGACTAGATGGACTGTTGTTGGCAAAGTAATGTCTCTGCTTTTACATATGCTGTTTAGGTTGGTCATAACTTTCCTTCCAAGGAGTAAGTGTCTTTTAATTTCATGGCTGCAGTCACCATCTGCAGTGATTTTGGAGCCCAGAAGAATAAAGTCTGACACTATTTCTACTGTTTCCCCATCTATTTCCCATGAAGTGATGGGACCAGATGCCATGATCTTAATTTCTTGAATGTTGAGCTTTAAGCCAACTTTTTCACTCTCCTCCTTCACTTTTATCAAGAGTGATACTTGATAAAAACTAATACAAATTAAATGGATGAAATATTACTCTTGTGGCAATTAAACCAGGTAGAATGTTCAGATAATTAAAGATGATATAAAAAGGAGATAAATGGAACAGTTATTAAAAATGTAATGGATTACCATAAAAAAATAGGTGGTATAGCTACTCTTAACTCCTAATATTGCACAAAGACCACAATGAATTTACGCAATTTGCTATAGCCTTGATTAATTTAGTGATAACACAAAGGAGGAATCCAGAGTCCCTTCCAAATGGTGCCAGTGAAATGGTATGAATAAAAGAGATGTTATAAGTTGAGTGGCAAGACTACTAGGATCTCTTGGTACAATCCCAGCAGGGGGCCAAAGTCCATTTGCCTTAATAAAATGGGTTAGCAAGAGGGACAAAATTTTATAGCATTTCTGGACACTGGTAAACACAGTACTGTCATAACTAAACCCACTAAGTTAGTTAAGTCACTCTGTCGTGTCTGACTCTTTGTGACCCCATGAACTGTAGCCCACCAGGCTCCTTCGTTCATGCGATTCTCTGTCCATGGTATTCTCCAAGCAAGAATATTGGAGTGGGTTGCCATTTCCTTCTCCAAGAGATCTTCCCTGACCCAGGAATCAAACCCAGGTCTCCCGCATTACAGGCAGACGCTTTAACCTCTAAGCCACAATCTAAATGTTCAATTTGACTAACAGTTTCTTTTCAAAAACAACTTCAAAATTTTTTAAGAAAAAAAGAAAATGGGGGGCTGCTGGTAGAGACAAAACCAGTGTGCAATCATGTGAGACAAATTCTAAATACATTTTAGACTTAAAATATTGTGTTTACATAGGGATATTTAAAATCTGATGCCTATAACCAGAGCCTAGAGATAAGACACTCCTACTTGATTAAATTGGAAGTACACACACACACACACACACACACACACACACACGTATATATATATATACTGTTGATGATGTAATGTTGATTCTCAATTGGTAGACCAAACTAAGAATGACCCACAAATTCTGATTGATTACATGAATTTCAGGGTGTATTTGATTATTCTGGATAAGGTACACTGTTCATGTCAAATGAGAGAACCTTTAGAATATTCAATTAGCAAATCAAATCTAATAACATATAAACAATTATCCACTATGAGCAAGTAAGATTTAACTTAGTTATGGAAAGCAGTTTCAAGATTTGAAAATCAATTAAAAAAATCCATCACATAAATAGGCTAAAAAACTCAGGATCACATGATCATATTGGTAGACACAAGAAACATTCGACAAAATCCAACACTCATTCATGATAAAAACTTTCAGTAAACTAGGAATAAAAGGAATTTATGTCAACTTCATATAGAACATATACAAAAAAATCTACAGCTAGTAACATACTTACTGATGGGAAACCTGATGCTCCCCTACTATGCCAGGTAAATTTAAGGATGTCCTCTGAAATCACTACTTATAAACTTTATACTAGAAGTCAATGTGAATAAAATAAATTGATAAAAAGAAATAAAGGCTTCATAGGTTGGGAAGGCAGAAGTGAAACTGTCACTGCTTGTAAATGACGTGACCACTTATGTAAAAAAGCCAAAAACATTAAATAAACTTCCTGAAACAAACAAGTGATTCAAGCAAGGTGGCTGCATTAATTACAAGATTAATATACAAAAGTCAATCATTTTCTTATGTTGAGCAAGGAATACACAGGACTGGAAATTTAAAACACAATGTATGACCCCAAATCAGATTCTCAGGTATAAATCCAACAAGATATGTATAAGATATGTATGAACAACACTATAAAACTTTGATGAATAAAAAGAAAAACTGAATAAATGTAGAGAAATTCTATGTTCATGGGTAGGAAGATTCAATATTGTCAGTCCTCCCCAGTATGATCTGTGGATCAGTGTAATCCCAGTCAAAACACTAGGTAGTTATTTTGTGGAAACTGATAGACATTTTTAAAGTTTATATGGAGAGGTAAAAGAGCCTGTAATAGCCAATGCAATGTTGAAGGAGAACAACAAGATGAAGGACTGACTTTAAGACCTGTTTAAATCGACAGTAGTCAAGACAGTGTGGTACTGGCAAAAGAATGAATGAATAGATTAGTGGAAGAGAATAAAGAGCCCAGAAATTAGCCCACACAGATATGGTCAACTGATATGTGTGTGTGTGTGTGTGTGTGTGTATGTATGTGTGTGTGTGTGCTTTTGCTTAGTTGTGTCTGACTCCTGTGATCCAATAGACTGTAACCTTCCAGGCTCCTCTGTCCATGGGATTCTCCAGGCAAGAATACTGGATTTGACCAAGGAACAAAGGTAACACAATGGATGACAATTTCTTCAACAAATAGTGTTGGAATAACCAGACAGTCACATGAAAATTAAATATATAAATAAGTCTAGAAATAGCTCTTACATCCTTCAAAAAACTCAAAATGAATCATAGACATACATCTACAATGCAAAACTATGAAACTACCATGAGAAAACAAATTAGCCTTTACAGCCTTTGGCATGGTACTTACTTTTTATACTAAATGCCAAAGGCACAGTTCATGAAATAAAGGATGGACTGTACCTCATTAAAGTTAAAAACTTCTGCTCCGTGAAAGACATGCCAAAATAATAGAAATACAGACTGGGATAAAATATTTGCAAAAAACAAAACAAAACAAAAAAACCTATCCTCCATATAGGAAATATTAAAAAAACTCAAAATTTAGCAGTAAGAAATCAAATAACCCTATCAAAAATGGGCCAAAGACTTTTATAGGCATCTCAAGAAAGAAGATACACAGATGGAAAATAATATGAAAAGATGCCGCCAATCATATCAAAGAAATACAATGTAAAATAATAATCATATACTACTATCCAACTATTAGAATGGCCAACATCTGCCAAAATGACACTACCAATGTTGATTAGAATGTGGAGACACAGGAACTCTCATTCATTGCTGGTGGAAATGGAAAATGGTGTAGCGATTTTGGAAGAGTTTGGCAGTTACAAAACTGAACCCCTCATACTACTAAAAGATTCAGCAATTTCAACCCTTGCTATCTATACTAAATGCAGAACTCCTGTTGACACAAAATTCTGCACATTGATGTTTATAGCAGCTTTATTCATGCTGTTCAAAATGCAACCAAGATGTCCTTCGATAGGTGACTGGATTAGTAAACTGTATTATACACACACATTCTTGGAAGAGGTCACTATGACAAGAGTGAACATCGACGTTTTAGGAATCAGAAAACTAAAATGGACCAGAATGGGTTAATTTAAGTCAGATGACCATTATATCTAATACTGTGGGCAAGAATCCCTTAGAAGAAGTGGAATACTCCTTATAGTCAACAAGAGTCTGAAATGCAGTATTTGGATGCAATCTCAAAATGACAGAATGATCTCTCTACATTTCCAAGGCAAACCATTCAATATCACAATACTCCAAGTCTATGCCCCAACCATTAATGCCAAAGAAGCTAAAGTTTAATGGTTCTATGAAGACTTACTTGACTTTCTAAAACCAACACCAAAAAAAAAAGATGTCCTTTTCATCATAGGGAACTGGAATGCAAATGTAGGAATTCAAGAAATACCTATTTGGAGTAACAGGCAAGTTTGGCCTTGGAGCACAAAATTAGACAGAGCAAAGGCTAACAGAGTTTTGTCAAGAGAACACACTAGTCATAGCAAACACACTATTCCTATAACAAAAGAGATGACTCTAT
This sequence comes from Madoqua kirkii, assembly GCA_006408675.1. Lineage (NCBI taxonomy): Eukaryota > Metazoa > Chordata > Mammalia > Artiodactyla > Bovidae > Madoqua > Madoqua kirkii. The sequence goes on along the minus strand of SJYC01149744.1, from coordinate 13,526 downwards.
ACATGGACATCACCAGATGGCAGATATTAAAATCAGATTATAGTCTTTGCAGCTGAAGATGGAGAAGCTCTATACAAGCAGCAAAAACAAGACTGGGAGCTGACTGTGGCTCACATCCTGAACCCCTTATTGCCAAATTCAGACTTAAATTGAAGAAAGTACAAAAACTCACTACACCATTCAGATATGACATAAATTAAATCCCTTATGATTATAGAGTGGAAGTAACAAATAGAGTCAAGGGATTAGATCTAATAGTTAGAGTGCCTGAAGAACTATGGACATGGGGTTTATAACACTTGACAGGAGGTAGTAATCAAAATCATTCCCAAGAAAAATAAATGCAAAATGGTTGTCTGAAGAGGCCTTACAAATAGCTGAGCAAAAAAGAGAAGCAAAAGGAAAAGGAGAAAAGGAAAGATATGCCCATCTGAATGCAGAGTTTCAAAGAACATCAAGGAAAGATAAGAAAGCCTTATTAAGTGAACAATGCAAAAAAAAAATTAGAGAAAAACAATAGAACAGGAAAGACTAGAGATCACTTCAAGAAAATTAGAGATACCAAGGAAACATTTCATACAAAGATGGGCACAATAAAGGACAGAAATGGTATGGACCTAACAGAAGCAGAAGATATTAATAAGAGGTGGCAAGAATACACAGAAAAACTATACAAAAAGCTGTTAATGACCCAGATAATCAGATGGTGTAATCACTCACCTAGAGCCAGGCATCTTGGAGTGTGAAGTCAAGTGGGCCTTAGGAAGCATTGCTAAGAACAAAGCTACTAAAGGTGATGGAATTGTGGTAGGTTATTTAAAATCCTTAAAGATGCTGCTGCTAAAGTGCTGCACTCAACATGCCACCAAATTTGAAAACCTCAGCAGTGGCCACAGGACTGGAAAAGGTCAGTTTTCACTCCAATCCCAAAGAAAGGCAGTATCAAAGAATATTCAAATCACTGCACAATTGCACCCATTTCAGATGCTAGCAAAGAAAGTAATGCTTAAAATTGTCCAAGCTAGGCTTCAACAGAGCATGAATCAGGAACTTGTAGATATTCAAGCTGAATTTAGAAAAGGCATAAGAACTGGAGGTCAAATTGCTAATATGAACAGGACAGGGAAATACAGATCAGTCCAAAATTGAGAAAGGACCACATCAAGGCTCCCAACCATTAATGCCAAAGAAGCTAAAGTTTAATGGTTCTATGAAGACTTACTTGACTTTCTAAAACCAACACCAAAAAAAAAGATGTCCTTTTCATCATAGGGAACTGGAATGCAAATGTAGGAATTCAAGAAATACCTATTTGGAGTAACAGGCAAGTTTGGCCTTGGAGCACAAAATTAGACAGAGCAAAGGCTAACAGAGTTTTGTCAAGAGAACACACTAGTCATAGCAAACACACTATTCCTATAACAAAAGAGATGACTCTATACATGGACATCACCAGATGGCAGATATTAAAATCAGATTATAGTCTTTGCAGCTGAAGATGGAGAAGCTCTATACAAGCAGCAAAAACAAGACTGGGAGCTGACTGTGGCTCACATCCTGAACCCCTTATTGCCAAATTCAGACTTAAATTGAAGAAAGTACAAAAACTCACTACACCATTCAGATATGACATAAATTAAATCCCTTATGATTATAGAGTGGAAGTAACAAATAGAGTCAAGGGATTAGATCTAATAGTTAGAGTGCCTGAAGAACTATGGACATGGGGTTTATAACACTTGACAGGAGGTAGTAATCAAAATCATTCCCAAGAAAAATAAATGCAAAATGGTTGTCTGAAGAGGCCTTACAAATAGCTGAGCAAAAAAGAGAAGCAAAAGGAAAAGGAGAAAAGGAAAGATATGCCCATCTGAATGCAGAGTTTCAAAGAACATCAAGGAAAGATAAGAAAGCCTTATTAAGTGAACAATGCAAAAAAAAATTAGAGAAAAACAATAGAACAGGAAAGACTAGAGATCACTTCAAGAAAATTAGAGATACCAAGGAAACATTTCATACAAAGATGGGCACAATAAAGGACAGAAATGGTATGGACCTAACAGAAGCAGAAGATATTAATAAGAGGTGGCAAGAATACACAGAAAAACTATACAAAAAGCTGTTAATGACCCAGATAATCAGATGGTGTAATCACTCACCTAGAGCCAGGCATCTTGGAGTGTGAAGTCAAGTGGGCCTTAGGAAGCATTGCTAAGAACAAAGCTACTAAAGGTGATGGAATTGTGGTAGGTTATTTAAAATCCTTAAAGATGCTGCTGCTAAAGTGCTGCACTCAACATGCCACCAAATTTGAAAACCTCAGCAGTGGCCACAGGACTGGAAAAGGTCAGTTTTCACTCCAATCCCAAAGAAAGGCAGTATCAAAGAATATTCAAATCACTGCACAATTGCACCCATTTCAGATGCTAGCAAAGAAAGTAATGCTTAAAATTGTCCAAGCTAGGCTTCAACAGAGCATGAATCACGAACTTGTAGATATTCAAGCTGAATTTAGAAAAGGCATAAGAACTGGAGGTCAAATTGCTAATATGAACAGGACAGGGAAATACAGATCAGTCCAAAATTGAGAAAGGACCACATCAAGGCTGTATACTGTCATGCTGTTTATTTAAATTATATGCAGAATATATCATGCAAAATGCCAAGCTTGATGAAGCACAAGCTGGAATCAAGATTGCCAGGAGAAATATCAATAACCTCAGATATAGAGATGATACAACTTTTATGAAAGAAAGCAAAGAGGAACTAAAAAGCCTCTTGATGAAGGTGAAAGAGGAGAGGGAAAGCTGGCTTTAAACTCCACATTCAAAAACCTAAGGTCATGGCATCCAGTCTCATCACTTCATGGCAAATAGATGGAGAAATCATGAAAACAATGACAGACTATTTTCTTGCACTTGAAAATTACTGCAGATGGTGACTGCAGCCATGAAATTAAAAGACGCTTGCTCCTTGGAAGAAAAGCTATGACCAACCTAGACAGCACACTAAAAAGCAGAGACAGTACTTGGCCAAGAAAGCTCTGTCTAGTCAAAGGTAGGGTTTTTCCAGTAGTCATGTGTAGATGTGAGAGTTGGACTATAGAAAAGGCTGAGCCCTGAAGTATTGATGCTTTTGAACTGCGGTGTTGGAGAAGAGTCTTGAGAGTTCCTTGGACTGCAAGGAGATCCAACCAGTCAAATCTAAAGGAAATCAGTCCTGAATATTCATTAGAAGGACTGATGATGAAGCTCCAGTACTTTGGCTACATGATATGAAGTCAGACTTATTAGAAAAGACCCTAATACTGGGAAATATTGAAGGTAGGAGGAGAAGGGGATGACAGAGGATGAGATGGTTGGATGGTATCACCAACTCAATGGGCATGAATTTAGCAAGTTCCAGGAGATGGAGAAGGACAGGGAAGCCTAGCATGCTGTTGTCCATGGGGTCACAAAGAGTCAGACACAACCGAGCGCCTAAACAACAACAGCATACACAGACAATGGAATATTATTCAGCACTAAAAAGAAATGAACTATTAAGCTATGAAACGACAAAGGGAATTTAAGTGCATATTAATGACTGAAAGAACCCAATCTGAAAACGTTATGTACTTTAAGATTCCAATTCTGACATTCTGAATAAAGAAAACTATACAGACAATCAAGAGATCACTGGTAGAAATTGGAGGTAGAGGAGAGGGATGAAAATGTTTGAATACAGAGGCTTTTTAGGACAGTGAAAATACCTGTAAGATATCATAATGATGCATACATGTCATTTTATAGCTTTCCAAACCCATAGAATGTACAACACCAAGAGTGAAACAAAATGTAAGTTATAGGCTTTGGGTGACAATGGCATATCAATATAGTCTCATCAATTTTAACAAATGTATGTTGGTGGAGAATAGATAACAGAGGAAGCTATGTATGTATGGGGGCAAGGGTATAGGGAAATCTCTACTTTTCTGTAAAAATTTTCTGTGAACCTTTACGTGCTCTTTAAAAAAGGAAATTCATAATAAAAAACAAAAGCAAGTCACAGCCTCATCCACAATTAAGGGGTGAAAATAGTAGGAGGTGGGAAACATGTAGCTACTTTGCAGTATGTCAGCCACAATATGTTTATCTCCTCTATTATAGTATAATAGATAATTTTACTTAGTTTATTCTCAAAATAATACATCTCTGAATTGCCTGTACCTTTCAGTACATCCTTTTTCTTAGGTAGCAAATAGTACTGTCAGAGTTGTATAGAGGTGTGAAGGACTTTCAGCAAGTAAATGTCCATTTCATTTTCTCTGTAAAGAAACTTACAGGAGTGGCAAACTGAGCAGAGTCAAATGAAAGTTGACTGGCTGACTTACAGGTCTGTGCTTATCAAGCCCACATTCCACCAAGTCCCTATGTCAATCTACACAATAATATAAATGTAAATAATCTCAAAACACACACTTGAACAAGAAATGCTTGGGAATTTAACTTATTAGTGACAGCTGATTTTTAGATTAACAGTTAGTATTCCATATTCCCCAAATCCCCTTGATGGATCACTGCCTTATTGTAGTGAAGGGGGTTACCTAACTCAGTGATGCTATGAGCCATGCAATGAAGGCCATCCAAGACAGACAGGTCGTATTGCAGAGTTCTGACGAAACGTGATCCAGTGGGGGAGGGAATGGCAAACCACTCTGATATACTAGCTGTGAGAACCTGGTGAAATGTATAAAAAGGCAAAAAGATAAGACACCAAAAGATAAGCCCCCCAAGTTGAAAGATGTCCAATATGTTAGTGGGGAAGAGCAGAGGACAACTATTAATAGCTCCAGAAAGAATGAAGCTGCTTGGCCAAAGCAGAAATGAAGCTCAGTTGTGGATGTGTCTGGTGATGAAAGTAAAATTCCTATCTTTAAAGAACAGTATTGCATACGAACCTGGAACATTAGGACAGAATTATCTCAGTTTGTTTCCAAGGCAAATCTTTCAACATCACATTATTCCAAGACTGTGCCCCAACCACCAGTGTTGAAAGAAGCTGAAGTCGATCAGTTCTATCAAGACCTAGAATACCTCCTAGAACTAACACCAAAAAAGATGTCCTATTCATCAGAGAGGACTGGAATGCAAAAGTAGGAAGTCAAGAGATACCTGGAGAAACAGGCAAGTTTGTTCGTGGAGTACAAAATGAATCAAGGCAAAGGCTAACAGAATTCTGTCAAAGAGCACACTGGCCATAGCAAACACCCTTTTTTTTTTAACAACACAAGAAATGACTTTATACATGGACATCACCAAATAGTCAATATAAAAATCAGATTGATTATATTTTTTGTAGCTGAAGATGGAGAAGTTATATACGATTATCAAAAACAAGACCTGGAGCTGACTGTGGCTCAGATTATCAGCTCCTAATGGCAAAATTCAGGCTTAAACTAAAGAAAGCAGGGAAAACCACTAGGTCTGCCAGGTACAACTTAAATCAAATCCCTTATGAATATACAGTGGAGGTGACAAATAGATTCAAGGGATTAGACTTAGTAAGCAGAGTGCCTGAAGAGCTATGGGCAGAGGTGTGTAATATTGTACAGGAGACAACAAACAAAACCATCACCTAAACAAAAGAAATGCAAGAAGGCAAAGTGGTTGTCTGAGGAGGCATTACAAATGGCTGAGGAAAGAAGAAAAGTGAAAAGCAAGGGAGAGAGTGAAAGGTACTTTCAACGAAATGCAGAGTTGCAGAGAATAGCAAGGAAAGGCAAGAAGGCCTTCTTCAAAGAAAAATACAAAGAAATAGAGGAAAACAACAGAAAGGGTAAGACAAGAGATCTCTTCAAGAAAATTGGGAATATCAAAGGACTATTTCATCCAAAAATGGGCACATTAAAGGACAGAAACAGTAAAGACCCAATAGAAGCAGAAGAGATCAAGAAGAGATGGAAAGAATACACAGAAGAACTGTACAAAACAGATCTTAATGACTCAGATAACCATGATGGTGTAGTCTCTCACTCAGAGCCAGACATTTTGAAGTGTGAAGTCAAGTGGGGCTTAGGAAGCATTGCTGCCAATAAAGCTAGTGGAGGTGGTGGACTTTCAGGAGAGCTCCTTAAAATCCTGAGATGATGCTTTTAAAATGTTACACTCAATATGTCAGCAAATTCCCAATTCCCAAGCAGGGCAGTAGTAAAAAATGTTCATACCACCAGACAGCTGTACTCATCTCCCAAGCTAGTAAGGTTATGCTCAAAATTTGCCAGGCTAGGCTTCAGCATTATGTGAACCAAGAACTTCCAGACATTCAAGTTGGGTTTAGAAAAGGTAGAGAAACCAGAGATCAAATTGCCAACATTCACTGGAACAAAGAGAAAGGAAGGAATTCCAGAAAAAAAAAAAGCCTCTGTTTCACTGACTACAACAATAACAACTCCCAAAATGCCAACTTTGTATCCACAGGCTTAGTTTGGTAGATCATCAGCTATTTGTCCAGAACCTTTGTACCTATAAACATTACATACATTGTTTGAAATTGCATCATTTTTAAAAATTTGGAAGCATACTAGATGTTATTCAAAAACTTAAACCTTTCTTTCTCAGGGAAAATTATTTTAAAGCACAGAGGAAAATTTAACTTGCATTCTATACAAATTAGTTAAAGTAAAGAAAATGAAAAAGCTCTGTTTAACTTGGTTCTTTTCTGATATCAAAGTATTCTGAAACAGTGCTATTCCCAAAAAATGATTTTTCCCACCGTTTGAATTTTTGTCAAACCCTACATGTAATACTGGTCAATTTAGATGCTGTTAATTCATTCTTTTCTAGACCTATTATGGCCTCAAAAGTTCTCAAACATTTTAAGGAAATAGCATGTAACTCTCTATTTTATTATAATCTTGCAATCTCTATTCTCATCCTCAATGCATTTCCAAATTAGAGAAGGAAATTTTATTTTTCCTCTACATTGCAAGTACTTCTAAATCAACATTTACATGCAACAGGCCAACATTTTAGCATTTTTTTTTTATAGCTCACAAGAGTAAAAGCCTTCTTGAAGAAATATATCTAACTAAGGAGGACACTTGTGATTCCATTTAATGGTCTATGTGGGTAATCCAAAATAATCTCACCATTTCAGGATTAACATTCACAACTAAAAAATTCCTTCACCATATAGGGTAACAGTCACACGTTCTGGGGATTAGGATTAAGATATCTTTGGGGACCATTACTCAACAAACTCTATTTATTTATGACTTACATTAAATTGAAGTTGCTCAGTCGTGTCCGACTCTTTGCAACTCCATAGACTGCAGCCCACCAGGCTCCTCCGTCCATGGGATTTTCCAGGCAATAGTCCTGGAGTGAATTGCCATTTCCTTCTCCAGGGGACCTTCTCAACCCAGGGATCAAACCTAGGTCTGCCGCATTGTAGACAGACGCTTTACCATCTGAGCCACCAGGGATGACTTACATTATGAAAGCCTTAATATCTTTAGGTGAGAAAATCATAGCCCTATTTAGCAGTATTTTTTTTACATGTGTAAGACATTAAGCAGGTAATGTGTTTTTCATTTTCACTGGTATGAAATTTATAAATGGAATGGAATTTGCCAAAATTTATGCTTTCACTGTCTGTCAAATATGCAGAGAAGTTAAAAAAAAAAGTCTAGTTTGTATCTGGACAATATATTAGCAATATTTTGATTTATATTTTCTGTTATTTCATTAAAGTCTTCATAGAAACAAGGATTTGAATTGAAGCTACATTTTATTTTTTTTAAATCAAAGTATGGATAGGGAGAAGCTTTTTGGATGCAGTGATTTAATACATCATTTTATATACTCTAGAAAGCATGATAGTTGATAAGATCTGACAAAATCATCTCTATACTTGTATTACTTTCCCACAGCTACTGTAACGGATTAAAGTAAACTGCGTGGTTTAGAAGTACAAAAATGTATTCTCTCATTGTTCTGGAGGTAAGAAGTTCAAAATCAAGGCACTGACAGCACCATGCTTCATCAGAAGGTTCTAGGAAATAAACTTTCCTTGCCTCTTTCTAGCTTCTGTCGGTTGTCCCCAACTCTTGATTTTCCCTGATTTATAAATACGTAATTCTAATCTCTACCTGTTATCACAAGGTATTCTTATAAGGGAAACAGTCACTGGATTTAGAGCCTGCTCTAATCCAGTAACGGAGAAGGCAATGGCACCCCACTCCAGTACTCTTGCCTGGAAAAGCCCACAGATGAAGGAGCCTGGTGGGCTGCAGTCCATGGGGTCACAAAGAGTTGGACATGCCTGAGCGACTTCCCTTTCACTCTTCATTTTCATGCATTGGAGAACGAAATGGCAACCCACTCCATTGTTCTTGCCTGGAGAATCCCAGGGATGGGGGAGCCTGGTGGGCTGCCATCTATGGGGTCACACAGAGTCAGACGCAACTGAAGTGACTTAGCAGCAGCAGCAGCTAATCCAGTAAAAGAATGGAGGCTGATATTTGTAAAGATACCAAAAAAAAAAAAAAAATGGATTAACAAAGAGAAGAGTTAAAGGATAAAACAGATTTAAAGAAAAAAATAAAATAATTATTTAATGTAATTTTTACAGTCCTATTCATGGCAATCAGAGAAGGGAAAGAAATAAAAGGAATCGAAATTGGAAAAGAAGATTTTAAACTCACTGTTTGCTGATGACATGATACTGAGAGGGTAACAGGTAGGAAGGCCAGGGGTCTCCAAACAGAGGAAATAGGCTGCAAGTGTCAGACAATTTTTTTCTCTCTCTCTTGAGCGGCAGGAGGAAACAAATTAGTGTTAACTTTTTTCCCCTTCTCTACACAAATTTAAAAAGAGGTTTCTCTTGAAATTCTGTGTTGCCATAATGACACCTCGTTCCACCTGAACTTAACTTTTCTCAAATCTTGAGCTAACCAATACATTTTTCTTATGGAAATGTTTGTCTTAAGCTATATTAATGTACTATGCACTGACCCTAGACTCTGTCTTCAAGTTGGTTCCACCTAAAGGCTCAGGTTTAGGCTCAGAACTGACTTGACGAACCAGTATGTTATACTCATATATTGTTCTCCTAATCTATGTTAATGAAACTACTTGTATGGTAACCTGCCTTTCTTCAAGATTTTTGAGACATTTCCTTTCTTTAATTAGCAGACTGCTAGTAGCTATATCAGAGAAGGCAATGGCACCCCACTCCAGTACTCTTGCCTGGAAAATCCCATGGATGGAGGAGCCTGGTAGGCTGCAGTCCATGGCGTCACTGAGGGTCGGACACTACTGAGCGACTTCACTTTCACTTTCACTTTTCACCTTCATGCATTGGAAAAGGAAATGGCAACCCACTCCAGTGTTCTTGCCTGGAGAATCTCAGGGACAGGGGAGCCTGGTGGGCTGCCATCTATGGGGTCGCACAGAGTCAGACACAACTGAAGTGACTTAGCAGTAGCTATACAACATCTAGCTAAAGACTAGCAGGGGGGCCCTCTTTCTGCCTCCTTCTGATGTCTATGTCAGAAGCTTTCTCTATTTCTTTTATACTTTAATACAACTTTATTACACAAAAGCTCTGAGGAATCAAGCCTCATCTCTTGCCCCGGATAGAATTCTTCTCCTCCGGAGCACAAGAATCCTGGCATCTTCCATGGTTTAACAACAACCTCTCAATAGTATACATAGAAAATTCTAAAGATGTTACCAGAAAATTAGTATATCTCATCAATGAATCAGAAAGTCACAGGATACAAAATTAAAGAAATCTCTTGCATTCCCATACACTAACAATGAAAGAGCAGAAAGAGAAGTTAAGGGAACAATCCCATTTATGATCACACTGAAAAGAATAAAATATCTAGGAATAAACCTAACTATTGAGCCAAGAATCCACCTGCAGTACAGGAGAACCCAGTTCTATTCCTGGATTGGGAAGATCCCCTGGAGGAGATCATGGCAACCCACTCCAATATTTTTGCCTGGAGAATCCCCATGGACAGAGGAGCCTGACAGGCTACATAGAGTCACAAAGAGTCAGACACAACAGAGTGACCAAGCACAGCACAGAACAGGGAGACAAAAGATTTATATTCTAAAAACTATAAGATACTGACAAAAGAAATCAAAGATTTTAGATCCAAAAAATCAATTTGTCAAAAAAAAAAAAAAACCCCACAGACACACACACAAAACTGTAATTCCCAAAGCAGTCTACAGATTCAATGCAGTTGCTAATTATTAATGGCATTTTTCACAGAACTGGAGCAAAAGTTTTCTATTTGATGAAAACACAAAAGATCTCAAATAACCAAAGCAATCTTGAAACAGAAAAGTGACACTGGAGGAATCAGGTTCTTGACTTCAGGAAAGCTACAGTAATCAAGTAGTATGGTACTGGTACACACATACAAAGCAGAAACATTGATCAATAGAAGAGGATATAAAGTCCAGAGGTAAACCTATGTTCATGCAATCTATGACAATGGAGGAGAGACTATACAATGGAGAAAATGAGTCTCTTCAATAAGAGGTGCTGGGGAAACTGGATAGCTACATGAAAAAGAATGACATTAGAGCACTCTCTTAACATCATACACACACATACAAAAACTCAAAATGGATTAAAGACCTAAATGTAAGGCTGGATACTCTAAAAGTCTTAGAGGAAAACATAAGCAGAACACTCTTTGACAAAAACTGCAGCAAGATCTTTTTCAATCCACCTTCTAGAATAATACAAATAAAATTAAAAAAAATAAACAAATGGGATCCAATTAAACTTTAAAGCTCCTTTTCAGCAAAGGATATCACACAAAACACAAAAACACAGTCCTCAAAAATGGGATAAAATATTTGCATATGAAGAAACCAAGAAGGGATTTATCTCCAAAATATACAAATAGCTTATGCAGTTCAGCATCAGAAAAGCAAACAATCCAATCAAAAAATGGGCAGAAGACTTAGACAGTTCTCCAAAGAAGGCATATAGATGGCTAAAAAGCACATGAAAAGATGCTCCATGTCACTAATTATTGTATAAAAATTAAATACAAATCAAAATACAGTACAAATCAAAAGTATAATAAGATATTGCCTCACACTGGTTGTAACAGCAATCATCAAAAAATTTACAGACAATAAATGCTGAGTGAGTGTGGAGAAAAGGGAACCCTCCTACACTGCTGGTAGGAATTAAACTGGTGCAGCCACTATGGAGAACATTATGGAGGTTCCTTAAAAAACTAAAAAATAGAGTTTTCATATAATCCAGCAATCTGGCTCCTTGACACTTACCTGGAGAAAAACCACAATTCAAAAAGATTCATGCATCCCAATATTCACTGTAGCAGTATTTACAAGAGCCAGGAGACATGGAGGCAACCTAAATGTCCAACGACAGGAATAGATAAAGAAAACATGCTACATATATACACTGGAATACTACTCAGTCATATAAAAAAATATCTAAATAATTCCATTTGCAGCAACATGGATGAACTAAGAGATTCTTATACTGGAAGTATGAGAAGTAGGTAAGTCAGAGAACGACAAGGGTCATGTAATATCTATTATATGTGGAGTCTAAAAATAATGGAGTTATTTTCAAATGAACTTATTTTCAAAGCAGAAGTAGAATCACAGATATAGAAGACAAACTCAGGGTTACTAGGGGGTTAAAAGGAGTGATAAATTGGGAGTTTGTGGTTGACATAGATGCACTACTCAGTTCATTCAGTTCAGTCACTCAGTCGTGTCCGACTTTTGTGACCCCATGAATCGCAGTACACCAGGCCTCCTTGTCCATCACAAACTCCCGGAGTTCACTCAGACTCATGTCCATCGAGTCAGTGATGCCATCCAGCCATCTCATCCTCTGTCATCCTCTTCTCTTCCTGCCCCCAATCCCTCCCAGCATCAGAGTCTTTTCCAATGAGTCAACTCTTCACATGAGGTGGCCAAAGTACTGGAATTTCAGCTTCAGCATCATTCCTTCCAAAGAAATCCCAGGGCTGATCTCCTTCAGAATGGACTGGTTGGATCTCCTTGCAGTCCAAGGGACTCTCAAGAGTCTTCACACTGCTATATATATATATACAAACTAGGTAATTACTAATAACCTGTTGTATAACACACAGAACTAATGGCATACACCGGGGAAAGATTAAAAAAAAAAAAGAATGGATATATAAGTATGTAGAAATGATCTCACTTTGCTTTACATCTGAAAACGTGTTAATCTTTCAATCGTGTTCAATTCTTTGAGACCGCATGGACTGGAGCCCCCCAGGGTCCCCCATCCATGGGATTTTCCAAGCAAAACTCCTGGAGTGGGTTGCCATTTTCTTCTCCAGGGGACTTTTCCGACCCAGGGATCAAACCTGGGCCTCCTGCATTGCAGGCAGATTCTTTACCATCTGAACCACCAGAGAAGCCCCTTACACCTGAAATGACACCATAAATAAACTATACTCTAGTAAAAAGATTTTTAAAGTGTGGAATGGCAACACATAATTTGGAAAACAGCTATACTGCCACTGTTTAAGGGCTGTAATTTGACCAATAAAGGAAAAGAATGGATACAACACAACAGAGAAAGAGATACAATGGGCAGAAGATCTAAACAGACATTTTTCCAAAAAAATAAAAATAAAAGGCACAGAACTGACAAACAGGTACATTGAAAAGGTACTCCACATCAGTAGTCATCATGTAAATGTACATCAGAACCACAATGAAATATCACCTCACAACTGTTAGAATAGCTATCTTCAGAAAGATGGACGATAACAAGCGGTGAGGATGTGGAGTAAAGATAATCCTTGTGAACTGTTGATGGGAATATAAAATTAGAAATAACATGTGATCCGTTTATTCCACTTCTGAGCATTTACCCAGAGAAAACAAAATCATTCTCTCTCTCTCTCTCTCTCTCTCTCTCTCTATATATATACATATACACACACACATATATAAAATAGAAATATACAAATATATGTATGTATGTGTACATATTATACATTTGTATATTTCACCATATTTATTGCAACATTGCTTACAATAGCTAAGAAATGGAAACAGCTTATGTATCTACTGACTGATGAAGAATAAGGAAGAAATGCTATGTAACTCTAGTGTGGTGATGGATGTTGACTGAACTTATTGTCATACTCTTTCACAATATGTACACATATCAAATCATTATGTTTGATACCTAAAACTAATAAATTTACATGTCAATTATATCAATAAATATTTTAAAATAAAAAATAGGCAAGTTGTGTAGTTAAGTAATTTTCAGGGTTCAGTTGCACAATTCAGAAAAATACAAGTTAAAGCAGCAATAAGATACAATTTCACACTCATCAGTATAAGAAAAACACTGAAGTTTGATTACAGCAAGTATTGGTGAGAAATATATACTATCCTAACCAGATTACAAGAGTATTAGTGATAAAAAAATAATGTTTAGACAAGATCATTGTCAAGTTGATGTGAAACACCATTATCATCATC
>SJYC01149743.1:0-11816 GCA_006408675.1 Madoqua kirkii | reverse complement strand
TTGGTGCCTATAATACATTAAACCCAAATAAAGTGTATACCTGCTAAATTACATAAAATTTGAGATTTTCTAAAGCTAAGCAACATAAATGTAATTTTCTAATGTTTCCATTAAATTGTTCAGAATAGTGGCATTCTTAAGAAAATGAAGTCTCTTTCTTTGAAGCAGTTGTTGAATTCTATATATATATGTGTGTATATATATATACACACATATATTAATATCACATATGTTATAAATATATGTTGTACAAATATAAAATATAATGTATATTATATATAACACAATTTCATGAAAAACATTCATGACAATAAAATAAAGTAGTTTACATTCTGGTATGCAGTCTGAAAAATTTAAATCTAATATAAATATATTAGACTTCTCTGGTGGCTGACGGTAAAGCATCTGTCTACAATGTGGGAGAGCTGGGTTTGATCCCTGGGTCAGGAAGATCCCCTGGAGAAGAAAATGGCAATCCACTCCAGAACTGTTGCCTGGAAAATCCCATGGACAGAGGAGCCTGGTAGGCTACAGTCCATGGGGTTGCAAAATATAAATATATTATATTATGTGGTTAGCATTTACAAATAAAAGATTCCCTTTCTAAGGTAGAATTAATGTAGAAACTTTTATCTACATACATGTGATAATAAATAATATTTGACTTAACTTACTAATTTATAAGGCGTGTCCTCATCATCATAAATACATGGGGGGAAATAAATCAGTGAACCAGAATTTCCTTCAAAATAAAATTCCATGACAGCATTATTTGTAGAACTAGGAAGCTTATCTTACTATAGGTATTAAGAACACCATGGCACTTTCAACTACATGCCTTCAACTAATAAGGTGCCTACATTGTTTTTATTTTTTTTTGTTTCAAGCCTCAGAAACCACATTAGCTAATTTAACAACGGCAAAGTTTAGTTGAAGGAAAGGGGTTTCTTATAGAGGCAAAAGAGTAATTGCTCTATCAAGTTCAGGGCAGGTTCAGGCTTCCAGACAGTAAAAGCTGACTTTTTCAGGAAAAAATATTGACATAAATTGGCCTAAGAGCAAAATCTGAGAAGAGGCAGGCCAGCTGCCTGAATCTGAGTGAGGTGTTCACATCCTGAAAGATGAAGGCTAGGACACACTGAAATAGATCATCTAATTTAATAATGTGAACGTAAATAAAAGGTAATGATAACTATGTAGACTAAGGAAACAAATGCCTGCTATCACTTAGAAGAGTGCATGAAGAGAGAATACAGGTATAACAACACTGAATCAGTAATTTATCATACAGTAATCTAGTGGATGCTTTTGAACTGTGGTGTTGGAGAAGACACTTGAGAGTCCCTTGGACTGCAAGGAGATCCAACCAGTCCATTCTGAAGGAGATTAATCCTGGGATTTCTTTGGAAGGAATGATGCTAAAGCTGAAACTCCAGTACTTTGGCCACCTCATGGGAAGAGTTGACTCATTGGAAAAGACTTTGATGCTGGGAGGGATTGGGGGCAGGAGGAGAAGGGGATGACCGAGGATGAGATGGCTGGATGGCATCACTGACTCGATGGACATGAGTCTGAGTGAACTCCGGGAGTTGATGATGGACAGGGAGGCCTGGCCTGCTGTGATTCATGGGGTCGCAAAGATTTGGACACGACTGAGCGACTGAACTGAACTGAACTGAATCTAGTGGAATGGAGCATGGCAAACCAACCATGATTCTTAAAGAACTTTCTATATTTCATATTTGATAAATATACAAAGGCATTCATTGAGAAATTAATCTCAAAGTAGTAAAGGTGAACATTTATAAGTCAATAAAAAATAAAAGTTAGTGGTTTGCATTTTTTGAAGGCCAAAATTCATGTTTCTGGGGTAGGCAGGATTTTTAAAAATCACATTCTTCCAAGTTTAACTTTATTCTATTATATTTCTCTGGTGTTAGCACACTTCCAGCAGCTTTCCATCATTATGTCAGAGTAGTACTTCATAATATTTTTCACATTTTCTGCCTCATACATCAAACTTTAGAGTTTTATCCATAAGGCAGAGCTGTCACTCTGTAAAATTTTTAGCAATGTTCTCATTTTTATCTGACATCTAGAAATACCTAAAGTAATAAAAAATCATTTTTACCTCATATTTGCTTTGGTTTTCATTCTGTCCCTGTCAGTCTATATACAGCATAGCAAGACAAGATTTATATAACATCATTTTGGGTGTTCTAGAATCAGACAAAGAATCTTCACTTCAGCTGTTTTTCTCCCACAGAATTTCATATAAAAATACAAAATCTATACTTAAAATAATACTATGCTTTCCTTAAAGCTTTATCTTTTGCAATGAACACTAAGTTGTGCAATACACATATATATGATACTTTATATATAAAATACTCAACAACTACAAGGAAGGAAAAAATTGCTGAGAATGTCATTATTCTAATGAAAACAGAAAATTGCTTTTATGCTGCTTAGTATTGTCTCAGTTTTCAGCTAAAGGATAGTTAAAAATATGAATTTTAACAGACATTCAAGTTTCAGTTCATTCTGAGAATGCAGACTAAGCACTATAATACGATCCTTATTTGCAAACAACTTATTTTCCTAAGTGGCGTAACATCAAAGTGTAAGGTTTAACATTTAAAAATGTAGATTCAATCCTCAACATGTTTAACTTCAATGTATAAAACACTGTAATTATTGAAAAATAACCATGTATTTTAGTGAGCACTTCTTTAGTTGCTCAGTCATGTCCGATTCCTTGTGACCCATGGACTGCAGCATGCCAGGCTTCCCTGTTCTTAACCATCTCCCAGAGTTTGCTCAAATTCATCTCCACTGAGTCAGTGATGCTGTCTAACCTTCTCATCCCTCTGTCACCCACATACTAGTAAGCACTCAGTAATATGTGCCAAATATACCATGCAAATATAATAAATTAATGTATCCTAAAATAAGATGAGAAAGGATTCATTTTCTTGTTTAATTTTGAGGAAACTGAGGCTTAGGAAGGCTAACCAATTTATCCAAGCTCATCAGCTTGGCAGGTAATGGACCTGACTTTTGATCCCAGTACTAACACTTTGTTGTCCTCTTCTCACAGAGTGGCTTCATTGTACAAAAACCAAAGAATGATAGAATAAAAATATTCCAGTGTATTTTAATCAAGTATATATTTCTCATAGTCATGACTTCATAATGGGGACAAAGAAAAGGATGATATGGATGATCTAATTAATCATTCCACTCAACCACCTGATTTTTTAAATTAATTAAATTTTTATTAAAGGATAATTGCTTTATAAAACATTGTTTTTTGTCAAACCTCAACATGAGTCAGCCATAAGTATGCATATATCCCATCCCACCTCAACCCCTTCCCACTCCCTCCCCTCCAGGCTGACACAGAGCTCCTGTTTGAGTTTCCTGAACCATATAGCAAACTCCCTTCAGCCATCTATTTTACACATGGTAATGTAAGTTTCCATGTTACTCTTTCCATACATCATACCCTCTCCTCCCCTCTCCCCATGTCCATAAGTCTGTTCTCTATGTCTCTTTCTCTACTGCTTCCCCGTGAATAAATTCTTCAGTAGCATTTTTCTAGATCCCATATATATGCATTAGAATACAATACTTATCTTTCTCACTTACTTCACTCTGCATAGTAGGTTCTAAGTTTATTCACTTCATTGGAACTGACTCAAAGATGTTCCTTTTTATGGCAGAGTAATATTGCATTGCCTATATGTACCACTACTTCTTTATTCATTCATCTATTAATGGGCATCTAGATTGTTTTCATGTTCTAGCTATTGTAAATAGCACTACAATGAACAATGGGATACCTGTGTCTTTTTCCATTTTGGTTTCCTCAAAGTATGCCTAGGAGTGGGATTGCTGGGTCATATGGTGGTTTTATTCCTAGCTTTAAAAGGAATCTCCATACTGTCTTCCACAGTGGCTAGATCAATTTACATTCCCACCAATAATGCAAGAGTATTTGCTTTTTTCCACACCCTCTCCAGCATTTATTGTTTGCAGAGTTTTTGTTAATGGCCATTCTGACCAGTGAGGTGATATCTCATTGTCGTTTTGATTTGCTTTTCTCTAATAATGAGCGACGTTGAGCATCTTTTCATGTGTTTGTTAGCCATCTGTATGTCTTCTTTGGAGAAATGTCTGTTTAGGTTTTTTTCCCCCCACTTTGTGATTGAGTTGTTTGTTTTTCTGGCATTGAGTTGTATGAGCTGCTTGTATATTTTGGAAATTAATCCTTTGTCAGTTGTTTCATTTGCTACTATTTCCTCCCATACTGAGGGCTGTCTCTTCACCTTGCTATAGTTTCCTTTGCTATGCAAAATATTTTAAGTTTAATCAGGTCCCACTTGTTTACTTTTGTTTTTATGGAGAATCCCAGGGATGGCGGAGCCTGGTGGGCTGCCATCTATGGTGTCACACAGAGTTGGACACGACTGAAGCGATTTAGCCCCAGCAGTAGCAGCAGCAAGAGGTGGGTCATAGAGGATCTTCCTTTGATTTATGTCATCAAGTGTTCTGCCTATCTTTTCCAAGAGTTTCATAGTTTCTGGTCTTATATTTAGATCTTTAATCCATTTTGAGCTTATCTTTGTACGTGTTCTAATTTCATTCTTTGCAATGTAACTGTCCAGATTTCCCAGCACCATTTATTGAAGAGGCTGTCTTTGCCCCATTGTATATTCTGTCCTCCTTTGTCAAAAATAAGGTACCCAGAGGTACATGGGTTTATTTCTAGGCTTTACATATTTTTCCATTTGTCTATATTTCTATTCTTGTGAAGTATCATATAGTCTTGAGAACTGTATCTTTGTAGTATAATCTGAAATCAGGAAGGTTGATTCCTCCAGCTCCATTCTTCTTTCTCAGGACTGCTTTGGCTATTTGGGGTCTTTTGTGTTTCCATGTGAATTGTGAAAATTTTTTGTTCTAGTTCTATGAAAAATGCTATTGGTAATTTGATAGGGATCACATTGAAACTGTAGATTGCATTTGGTGTTATAGTCACTTTCACAATATTGACTCTTCCTACCCAGGAATATGGAATATCTTTCCATCTGTTTATGTCACCTTTCATTTCTTTCTTCATTGCCTTATAATTTTCTGTGTACAGTTCTTTTGTCTCCCTATGTAAGTTTACTCCTAGATATTTAATTCCTTTTGTTGCAATGATAAATGTAATTGATTCCTTAATTTCTCTGATTTTTCATTGTTAGTATACAGAAATGCAAGTGATTTCTGTGTATTGATTGTGTATCCTGAAACTGCTAAATTCACTGATGCACTCTAATAATTTTCTGATACTATATTTAGGGTTTTCTATGTACAGTATCATGTCATTTGCAAACAGTGAGAGCTGTACTTCTTTTCCAGTCTGGATTCCTTTTATTTCTTTTTCTCCTGTGATTGCTGTAGCTACGACTTCCAGAACTATGTTGAGTAATAGTGGTGAAAGTGGACACCCTTATCTTGTTCTTGATCTTAGGGGGGATGCTTTATTTTTTTTCACGATTTAGAATAATGTTTGCTGTAGGCTTATCATGTATGGCCTTTACTATGTTGAGGTAGGTTCCCTCTATGACCATTTTTGAATAAAGAGTTTTAATCATAAATGAATGCTGAATTTTGTCAAAGGTTTTTTCTGCATCTATTGAGATTATTACATGCTTTTTCTCTTTCACATTGTTAATATGGTGTATCACATTGATTAATTTGCATACATTGAAGAATCCTTGCATTCCTGGAATAAACCCACCTTGATCATGGTGTATGAGCTTTTTGATGTGTTGCTGAATTGTTTGCTAAAATTTTGTTGAGGATTTTTGCATCTATGTTTATCAGTGATATTGGCCTGCAGTTTTCTTTTTCTGTGTTGTCTTTGTCCGGTTTTGGTATCAGGGTGATGGTGGCTTTGTACAATGAGTATGGAAGTGTTCCTTCCTCTGCAATTACTTGAAACAATTTTAGAAGGATGGGCATTAGCTCTTCTCTCTGATAGCTCAGTTGGTAAAGAATCTGCCTGCAATGCAGGAGACCCTGGTTCAATTCCTGGGTTGGGAAGATCCCCTGGAGAAGGGATAGACTACCCACTCCAGTGTTCTTGGGTTTCCCTTATGGCTCATCTGGTAAAGAATCCACCTTCAGTGTGGCAGACCTAGGTTCAGTCCTTGGGTTGGGAAGATGCCCTAGAGAAGGGAAAGGCTATCCACTCCAGTATACTGGCCTGGTGAATTCCATGGTAAGTCCATGGGGTCGCAAAGAGTTGGATATGACTGAGTGACTTTAATTTCACTTTTCAAATCTTTTATAGAATTCTCCTGTGAAGACATCTGATCCTAGGCTTTTGTTTTTTTAAGGGGACTTTTTTGCTCACAGCTTCAATTTCAGTGTTTCTAAATGGGTTATTAATAATTTCTATTTCTTCTTGGTTCAGCCTCAGAAGATTGAACATTTCTAAGAATCTGTCCATTTTTTCCAGGGTATCCATTTTATTGCCATATAGTTGTTCATAACAGTCTTTTATAATTCTTTGTATTTCTGCAATGTCTGTTGTAACTTCTTTTTCATTTCTAAATTTGTTGATTTGATTCTTTTCTCTTTTTTTCTTGATGAGTTTGGTTAAAGATTTGTCAGTTTTGTTTATCTTCTCAAAGATCCTGATTTTAGTTTTATTAATCTTTCCTATTGTTTCTTTAATTTTTTGTTTTTCATTTATTTCTGCTTGGATATTTATGATTTATTTCCTTCTACTAATTTGGGGGTTTCTTTGTTCTTATTTTTCCAGTTGTTTTAAGTGTAAAGTTAGGTTGTCTATTTGATGTTTTTCTTGTTTCTTGAGGTAGGATTGTATTGCTATAAAGTTCCCTCCTAGAACTGCTTTTGCTGCATGCAATGAGTTTGAGTTATCATGTTTTCATTGTCATTTGTTTATGGAAATGTTTTGATTTCCCTTTTGATTTCTGCAGTTACATGTTGTTTATTTAGAAACATATTGTTTACTCTCCATGTGTTTGGGTTCCTTACAGATTTTTTTTCTTGCAATTGATATCTTGTCTGATAGTATTGTGGTCAGAGAAGATGTTAGATATGACTTCAATTCTCTTAAATTTACTGAGGTTTTATTTGTGACCCAAGATGTGGTCTAATCTGGAGAATGTTTCATGTGCACTCAAGAAGAAGGTGTATTCTTCTGCATTTGGATGAAATGTCCTGAAGATATCAATGAAATCCATCTCTTCTAATGTATCATTTAAGACTTGTGTTTCCTATGTTTTTCTCTGGGAGTTTTATAGTTTCTGGTCTTAAACGTTTAGATTTTTAATCCATTTTGATTTTATTTTTGTGAATGGTGTTAGAAAGTATTCTAGTTTCATTCTTTTACAAGTGGTTGACCAGTTTTCCCAGCACCGCTTGTTACAAACATTGTCTTTTCTCCATTGTATATTCTTGCCTCCTTTGTTGAAAATAAGGTGTCCATAGGTGCGTGGATTTATCTCTGGGCTTTCTATTTTGTTCCATTAATCTATATTTCTGTCTTTGTGCCAGTACCATACTGTCTTGATGACTGTGGCTTTGTAGTAGAGCCTAAAGCCAGGCAAGTTGATTCCTCCAGTTCCATTCTTCTTTCTCAAGATCGCTTTGAGCATAACACCGAGGAAACCAGAAGTGAAAGAGACAGGTGTACCCCAATGTTCATTGCAGCACTGTTTATAATAGCCAGGACATGGAAGCAACCTAGATGTCCATCAGCAGATGAATGGATAAGAAAGATGTGGTACATATATACAATGCAATATTACTCAGCTACTAAAAAGAATACATTTGAATCAGTTCTAATGAGGTGGCTGAAACCAGAGCCTATTATACAGAGTGAACTAAGCCAGAAAGAAAAACACCAATACAGTATGCTAACGCATATATATGGAATTTAGAAAGATGGTAACAATAACCCTAAATGAAAAATAGCAAAAGAGACACAGATGTATAGAACAGTCTTTTGGACTCTGTGGGAGAGGGTGAGGGTGGGATGATTTGGGAGAATGGCATTGATACATGTATAATATCATACATGCAACAAATCGCCAGTCCAGGTTCAATGCATGAGACATGGTGCTTGGGGCTGGCGTACTGGGATGACCCAGAGGGATGGGATGGGGAGGGAGGTGGGAGGGGGGTTCAGGATGGGGAACACACGCACACCCATGGTGGATTCATGTCAATGTATGGCAAAAACCACTACAATATTATAAAGTAATTAGCCTCCAATTAAAATAAATAAATTCATTCAAAAGACCTGTGTTTCCTCGTTAATTTTGATGATCTATCCATTGGTTTGAATGGGGTGTTACAGTCTCCTATTATTATTGTGTTACAGTTGACTTCTCCTTTTATGTCTGTTAGTGTTTGTGTTATGTATTGAGGTGCACCTATGTTGGGTGCATAGATATTTACAATTGTTTTGTCTTCCTCTTGAATTGATCCCTTGATCATTATGTAGTGTCCTTCCTTATCTCTTGTAATCTTCTTTATTTTAAGGTCTATTTTGTCTGATATGAGGATTGCTATGTCCAATGTAGAGGCAAATGCTTATAACAACAATAAAAAATGTGACTGAGGGAAAAAAAAAAGCTCAAAACTTAAATAGATTTCATAGTGCCAATAAAATTAACAACTACAACAAGGGGTAAAAAAAAACCCAAAATAATCTACAGAACAAGTTAAAACAAGGAATAATAAATGTTTTCCTTGAGTCACTGCTGTCAAGAGTCCTTTCCCTCACTGGGAGTCATAGTCCACCTCATCTCTCTAGGATGCCCTCTAGCACTGTGCTCATCTCTGGATCTGTTGTGGGGGCAGCTCAGATACTAATCTGATCCTACATCTGTGTGTTCTTGCCTCCAGTGTCCACAGCTATCAGAACTAATGCATTTTATCTTGTGGGAACTCTCAATGTGCTTTTATAAATTCCATAGACACAGAGTCTGCATAGTTGATTGTGTGCATTTAATCTGCAGCTTGCACAGCTGGTGGGAAGGTTTTGGGTTTTCCTCCTTAGCCACACTGCCCCTGGGTTTCAACTATGGTTTTATTTCTACCTCTGCATGTGGGTATCCACTGGAGTTTGCTTCTGAGGCTGCTCTGGAGGACTTGGGTTTGCCCCTATGAGGGCCAGGTGTGGAGGTGGTGCAGCTGCCTGGGTCCCAGGGGTTCTGGCAACACCAGTTACTCAGGGATGTTGGCAGCTAGGGCAGCAGGATATATAGTGCTCTAGAAGGGTATGCCAACCAGTATTGGCCAATAGGCTCCAGTATTCTTCCCTGGAGAACCCCTTTGACAGAGAAGCCTGGCAGGCAACAGTCTACAGGGTGGCAAGAGTTGGATATGATTGAAGTGACCCTGTGCACACAGACACAAGACATTTTTTGTGTGTGGCAGCTCTGCCCCAGTAAGAGTTGAGCATGAAGGTGGCACAACTGCTTGGCTTGCAGGGACCCTGGTGGCACCAAGTGTGCAGGGAGTTAACTGCCTCCACCACGGGATTTATGGCCCTCTCGGAGTCTTTTTTCAAGCCTCTTGTAGTTGGCAATCAGAAGGCCTCTTTGGACAGTCTTTCTCTTTAGCTCTGCCTGTTCAGTCACTTAGAGGCCTTCCTTGCCTGGGGTTTTTCTCTGTTGTTTGGCGTCTCAGGCACTTAGAGGGAAGCCTCCTGGCTTGGGTCCTATTCTGTAGTTCCGTGTGTCAGGCACTCTCTGGGCTAGCCTCTCTATTGTTCAGCGGCTGATGCTGGTGTGTGGGGGGAGAGAGGCTATGGCAATGGCTCCACCCACTACGTGTGACTCAACAGTATCACCTTGCTTCCATGGCTGTCCAATTTTCCTCTACAGGCACTTCCCACCACAATGCCCTCCCTTACATCCCCTTGATCAGTCTCTCCACAGTCAACAGCAGGCCTTGCCCTGGGATGGCTCCACACTCCCTAAATTTCACCTCCCAACTGCTGTGCTTCCAGGGGACCTACATCTCTGTCCCAGGTATGTAGGGCTGGGGCAAGGACTGTCTGATTCTCATTGCATTAGGCTGCCACAGATCAGCTGTTTCACTCTCAGCCTTAAATGTTTCTGCTCTAACTCAGACAATTGTCCCAATGTGAGGAACAGACCTCTGAATGATCCTTTATGGAGATGAACTAGAAAATGGAGTTTTGGATAGTCACTATATACATAATCTCATTCATAATCTTAATAACTGGACAACTTAATAACTGGCAATAACTTAATAACTGGCAAAAGAAATATTTCACTTTGGTTATTTTGCTGGTGAGAAAAATGAACATATATGGCTCCCAAAGTGATGGATTTGAGATATGGATCTAACAGCAATTAAAAAAAAAAAACTATCCTCTTTTTTCCATGCTTTTTCAACTTCATCAATTAATACCAAATCTCAGGTGCAAGTAAGGCAGGAATCTACATCTTTAAGTGCTGCTGCTAAGTCACTTCAGTCGTGTCCAACTCTGTGTGACCCCATAGATGGCAGCCCACCAGGCTCCGCTAGGTTCTTTAAAATATAATCTACCTATGGCTCTCTAGACACATTATCATTTCCTAATGCAATGACATACACTCAGACATTTCTAGAAGAATCTTTGTAGAGGCCAAGAAAAAAGGTTCACTTTTTCCTTCTTGTGTTTATTTTGTCTTTATCTACTTATCAAACTGGCGAACTTTTCATGCTTTCCTGTCCTCATGTCTTGATCCCTGAACCTTTGATTCCTGATCGTAAGAATATCACTGACCCTTGGTACTCTGAGTCAAATTCCAAATTCTGCCATCAAATCCCTACTTTACATCTTTGGGCTTCTGGTCTTTTGGATGAAATGAGGGATGAATGGAGAGAGTAGCATTGAAACATATACATTAACACATGTACAATTAGAAAGACAGTGTATATTTGCTATATGATATACAGGGCTCAAATTCAGTTTTCTGTGACAACTCAAAGGGGTAAGATCGGGTGAGAGGTAGAATGGAAGCTCAAGACAGAGGGGATGAATGTATTCTTATTTCTGATTCATGTTGATGTGTGGCAGAAACCAACACAATACTGCAAAGCAATTATCCTTCAATTAAAATAAATATATTTAAGTTAAAATTTTTTTTTCAAATTAAAAAATAATTCTGAGCTTGATCTGTATGATTATCTTTCTTCCCAGTTTTAATATTCTATTATTCTAGTTTTCAGTGGCCATGATATTCTGTGATTCTAGTTGTCAGTGGTATTATTAACACTTGTGAATTGGATGTGCCTAGTTTATTTTGAAAATGATACAAGTTTCATAATAGTGATTATAATCAATATGTCCTGATCTGTTTTTGAATATCAGAATTCTTCAGATTTTTCATCAGTACCATTTTTTCTAAGCCCTCAAAGTCTCTGAAGATATTGAAATAAATTTCCATCTTTATGTTCAGGAGAACATCAAATGAAAAGATGAAGGACATTTCAGGTTGAACTAGTTCTATTTTGGGGGTAAGACAAAACATTACAAGTCAGCAACAAGAGAGATCAACTACCTACTCAACTTGTTGGCAAAACAACAGGCCCACATAAATATATCCCTATTCACCAACAGAAGGTTGAAACTTTTTTAAAAATATAAGCCCTCTTCCCAAAAAGATTAGGAGAAAACAGAGAATAAGTACATCTCTAAAAAAAGATTTTAAAAAATAAAATATGGAAATACTATGAGTTATATGCTTGGTGTTATAAAATATATCAAA
>SJYC01149741.1:0-14151 GCA_006408675.1 Madoqua kirkii | reverse complement strand
GTTGCCCCGCAGGCATGGCTTGGTTTCACTGAGTTAGACACGGCTGTGGTCCTAGGATGATTAGATTGACTAGTTTTCTGTGAGTATGATTTCAGTGTGTCTGCCCTCTGATGCCCTCTTGCAACATCTATCATCTTACTTGGGTTTCTCTTACCTTGGCAGTAAGGTTTCTCTTCACGGCTGCTCTAGCAAAGCACAGCCACTGCTCCTTACCTGGACAAGGGGTATCTCCTTATTGCCACCGTTCCTGACCTTCAGGAATTTCACTATTAATTTCATGGTCAAGTAACATACATTCTGTTAAAGGTAGTGTTTTTGTTTGCTAATCCTCACATCTCCACCCACTAACAATCTTATAGAAAGTTGGCATTCAAAAATGAATCAATCAATAAATTAATGAGAATGGTAAATGAAAGAATGAACAAACATGAAATCAACTATAGTCAGTCCTCTATACTCATTGGGTTCTCTATATACAGATTCAACCAACCCAGATCAAAATAATTACCAATAACTTTTATAAAGATCCAAGAAGCAAAACTTGAATTTTCCATGCAGGCAGCCATTTATATAGTAGTTATATTTTATTTACAACTATTACGTGGTTTTTACATTGTATTAGGTATTATAAGTAATCAATATGATTTAAAACAAAAGAGATTATGTACATAAATTATAAGTAAATACTCAGTTCAGTTGCTCAGTTGTGTCCGACTCTTTGTGACCCCATGAATCGCAGCACGCCAGGCCTCCCTATCCATCACCAACTCGCAGAGTTCACTCAGATTCGCATCCATCGAGTCCGTGATGCTATCCAGCCATCTCATCCTTGGTTGTCCCCTTCTCCTCCTGCCCTCAATCCCTCCCAGCATCAAAGTCTTTTCCAGTGAGTCAAGTCTTCGCAAGAGGTGGCCAAAGTACTGGAGTTTCAGCTTTAGCATCATTCCTTCCAAAGAAATCCCAGGGTTGATCTCCTTCAGAATGGACTGGTTGGATCTCCTGGCAGTCCAATGGGCTCTCAAGAGTCTTCTCCAACATCACAGTTCAAAAGCGTCAGTTCTTCGGTGCTCAGCCTTCTTCACATGATTCAAGGGGAGCCCCGTTTTCCCCTGCTCAACTCCACAGGTGGTGTAGATGTGTATAAGAGACAGGCAAGAGGTGGCCAAAGTACTGGAGTTTCAGCTTTAGCATCATTCCTTCCAAAGAAATCCCAGGGTTGATCTCCTTCAGAATGGACTGGTTGGATCTCCTGGCAGTCCAATGGGCTCTCAAGAGTCTTCTCCAACATCACAGTTCAAAAGCGTCAGTTCTTCGGTGCTCAGCCTTCTTCACAGTTCAACTAGGCTGTTTTATATGAGAGACTTAAATATCTGTGGATATTGGTATGAGGGGAGGGTCTGGGGACCAGTCTCTCATGGATACTGAGAGATGACTGTATGGAACTTATATATGAATATATCCTTAGACTGTTTACTTTTTCCAATTTATTTTGTTATATAAATTTCTCTCATGATTTAGAGACATCTATTTTTAAGTAGCATTTTCCTTCATGCATATAAGTCACTTCAGTTGTGTCTGACTCTTTGTGACCCCATGGACTGTACCCTGCCAGGCTTCTCTGTCCATTGGATTCTCTAGGCAAGAATACTGGAGTGGGTTGCCGTGCCCTTCTCTAGGGGATCTTCCAGACCCAGGGATTGAACCCAGGTCTCTATGTCTCCTGCATTGGCAGGTGGGTTCTTAACCACCAGAGACACCTGGGAAGTCCCAGGATTTTTCTTATTTCTTATACCTAAAATATTTATATTCTAGAATATATACTATTTCTCTGTTGGATTCTTAATTGCCTTATGCTCTTTTTCTAAGATTTGTAGACTTGAATTTATGGTCGGACAGCATGTGTGCATGTTCAGTCATGTCCAGCTCTTTGCGACCACATAGACTGTAGCCTGCCAGGCTGCTCTATTCATAAATTTTCCAGCCAAGAATACTGGAGTGGGTTTCCATTTCCTATTCCAGGGGATCTTCCCAATTGAGGGATCGAACCAGCGTCTCTTGTATCTCCTCTGTGGGTGGATGGATTCTTTACCACTGCACCACGTGGAAAGTCCCTTGTGGTCAGAAGTCTCTGTCAAGTATTAGAATTGCAAATAGGGCACACTTGCTTTGTATGAAAAGAACAAGAGCTGCCAGTGTCTGAAAAGTTAATTAGACAAAACAGACAATTAATTACATCTTATTAATGTGTAAAAGACCTGTGACAAATTGCACTAATTGCATGCTCTTACACATCTGAAGAGGTCAGACTACTATAAAAGTATGTTGTTAATGGAAGACAAATGTATCTTTATGTGCTTGATAAGAATATTATAAACTGCATTATTTATGACTCCACTGGAATCCTTAATAATTTTAAGCTTTAAATTAACCTGCCCATTAAACAGGAGTTTAGGAGTTCCTAAAACAGGCCATAAAAGCTAGCTGCAGTGTAAGATAAGTTTGAAGGCTTAGCATTTCCTCAAAATGGCTTTATACCCTTATTTTTAGGTGATTGAGCCCTGGAGATGTGAAATTTTTCTTACTGTGCCCCTAGAAAGGGGAGAATTCTTTTACTAACAGAATTCACTCAAAGAAACACAGATTCATTTTAAAAATCCCCTAATTTGCTTAAACTGAGGATACATTCAACTGAATACTCTTTAGCTCTCAAGCTTTATTTTCAAACAAAATAGATGTAAAGACAAAAATACAAAGCAATGGGTGTCTGTGACTTGCAGGGCTAAGGGAAATTTAGGAGATACGCAAGACTAGAGACAAAGAAATAGTAGTGGTAAAGGAATATGTTAGAAAAGTGGACGAAATTCCCAAAAGAGACTTAGACAAAAAAAGAAGTAGATGGAAATAATTTAAAATGAGAAATGAGTCAGAGTGCTCTCACAGGCTAATACTTGATTACACAAAGGTGCTTTAGTTTCTTTCATTGAGTACCTGTCAAGGGGAGGGAACACTAGCAAGTCAAGAGGAAATTGTTTCTATTTCAGTTAACAAAATCGGATGCTCAACCAGGACTCTCAGAAGGGCTTTGCAAATAATGTAGATTATTTTTCTTCTACTTTGAGAGCCAAAGGCCTTCTTAAACGAACCTGACTGTCACCACACTTTAGATGTTTATGGTTGATGAGTTCAGTTCATCAAAAGTGTGCTAAGGAAACCACCAGGCCAAATTTCACTCAGTCAGCAGTCTGAAAACTGCACACAGCTTTATAGTGAAAGAGGGGAAAAGGGTAAATTCACACCTTCAGCTCTCTGTACACCCACTCCATCATTAGCTGTTTTAATGGGCAGGTACATCAGAGTACACCAGAGCCCTTGTCCCTGTATGAGCAAATTCAAGTATGTGATTAAAATATCTGAATATTACTCATCTCAATATAAGGCACACATAATTTATTTAATTTCTCTTGATTTCCCTCTTTCCTGAGCGCCACTTCCATTTTACCTCCCCTCTTTCATTCTTTCTGGAGCTATTTATCAGCTCTTCTTCAATGGCATATTGGTCACCTTCCAGTCTGGGTCAGGCGGTTGGTCATCTTCTGGTATAATATCTTTTTGCCTTTTCATAATGTTCATAGGGTTCTCAAGGCAAGAATATTGGAATGGTTTGCCATCCCCTCATCCAGTGGAGCACGTTTTATCAGAACTCTCCACTATGACTTATCTGTCTCCAGTGGTCCTACATGGTATGATCCATAGCTTTATTAGATTATGCAAGCTACTTCACAACAAGGCTGTGATCCATGAAGGGGTCCAAGACACTCACCTGTAGGTATGTGGTAATAAAAGTAAAGTCTGATGCTGTAAACAACAATATTGCATAGGAACCTGGAATATTATGTCTATTATTCAAGATAAATTGCATGTGGTCAAGCAGAAGATGGCAAGAGTGAACACTGATATTTTAGGAATCAGTGAACTAAATTGTATGGAATGGGCAATTTAATTCAGATGACAATTATATCTATTGCTGTGGGCAAGAATCCCTTAGAAGAAATGAACTAGCCCTCAAAGTCAAGAAAAGAGTCTAAATGAAATACTTGGATGCAATATCAAAAACAGCAGAATGATCTTGCTTCGTTTCCAAGGCAAATTATTCAAAGTTACTATAAAATAAGTGTATGCCCAACTGCTAATGCCAAAGAAGCTGAAGCTGAACAGTTTATCAAGACCTACAAGACCTTCTAGAAGTAACAGCAAAAGTAAAAAAAGATGTTCTTTTCATAACAGGGGGCTGGAATGCAAAAGTAGGAAGTCAGGCAAGTCAAACTTGCCTAGAATAACAGGCAAGTCAAATAACAGGCAAGTTTGGCCTTAGAGAACAAAATGAAGCAGGACAAAGGCTAACAGATTTCTGTCAAGAGAACACACTGGTCATAGCAATCACCCTCTTCCAACAACACAGGAGACAACTCTATATATGGACATCACCAGATGGTCAATATCAAAATCAGGTTGATTATATTCTTTGCAGCCAAAGATGGAAAAGCTCTATATAGTCAGGAAAAATATAATCTGAAGGTGACTGTGGCTCAGATCATGAACTCTTTATTGAAAAATTCAGGCTTAAATTGAAGAAAGTAGGGAAAACCACTAGGTCATTCAGATATGACCTAAATCAAATCCTTTATGATTATACAGTAGAGGAGTGAGTAGATTCAAGGGATTTGGTCTGATAAGTGCCTGAAGAACTATGGGTGGAAGTTCGTAACACTGAACCTCTGGGATTGCTTAGTCACTTGGTCATTTCCAACTCTTGTGACCCCATTGACTGTAGTACACCAGGCTTCTGTGTCCATGGGATTCTCCAGGCAAGAATACTGGGATCGGTGGTCATTTTCTTCTCCAGCGGATCGTCCCAACTCAGGAACTGAAACTGAGTCTCCTGAACTGCAGGAGATTTTTTACCATCTGAGCCACCAGGGAAGCCCTAATGTTGTACAGGAGATGGGAGCCAAAAAACCATCCCAGAGATAAAGAAATGCAAGAAGGCAAAGTGATTCTCTGAGGAGGCTCTACAAATAGCCAAGAAAAGAAGAGAAGCAAAAGGCAAGGAAGGAAAGGAAAGATATATCCAACTGAATACAGAGTTCCAAAGAATAGCAAGGAGAGATAAGAAAGACTTCTTAAGTGAACAAGACAAAGAAATAGAGGGAAACGATAAAATGGTAGAAACCATTTTATCTCTTCAAAAAAACTGGAGATATCAAGGGAATATTTCATGCAAGGATGGGCACAAGAAAGGGTAGAAATAGCAAGGACTTAACAGAAGCAGAAGAGACTAGGAAGAAGTGGTAAGAATACACAGAAGAATTACATTAAAAAGGTTTTGATGACCCACATAACCACAATGGTATGTTCACTCACCTAGAGGCAGACATTCTGAAGTGTGGTCAACTGAGCCTTAGGAAGTGTTACAATGAATACAGCTAGTGGATGTGATGGAATTGCAGTGAGTTACTTCAAATCACTCTGGGAGTTGGTGATGGACAAGGAGGCCTGGCATGATGCAATTCGTGGGGTCACAAAGAGTTGGACACGACTGAGAGACTGAACTGAACTTTAAATCCTAAAATGTGATGCTGTTAAAGTGCTGCATTCAAAATGCCAGCAAATTTGGAAAACTCAGCAATGGCTTTAGGACTGGGAAAAGTCAGTTTTCAGCACAATCCTAAAGATGGGCAATGCCAAAGAATGTTGAAACTACATTCTAGCATATAATTTCACATGCTAGCAAGATAATCTTCAAAATCCTCCACAGTAGGCTTCAGCAGTGCATGAACTGAGAACTTCCAGATGTACAAACTGGATTTAGAAAAGGCAGAGGAATCAGATATTATATTGGCAACACTCTTTGGATTGTAGAAAATGCAAAGAAATTCCTTAAAAATATCTAATTTTGCTTCAGTGACCAAAAGTTAAAGCCTTTGTGTGAAAAGTGAAAGTGTTAGTCTCTCAGTCAGTTCAGTCGCTCAGTCATGTCTGACTCTTTGTGATCCAACGTACTGTAACACGCCAGGCTTCCTTGTCCATCACCAACTCCCAGAGCTTGCTCAAACTCATGTCCATCGAGTCTGTGATACCATCAAACCATCTCATCCTCTGTAATCCCCTTCTCCTCCTGCCTTCAATCTTTCCCAGCATTAGAGTCTTTTCTAATGATTCAGTTTTACACATCAGGTAGTCAAAGTATTGGAATATCTGTTGTGTCCAACTCTTTGCAACCCTATGGACTGTAGCCCTCCAGGCTCCTCTGTCCATGGGATTTTCCATGCAAGAATACTGGAGCCAGTTTCCATTGCCTTCTCTAGGGGATCTTCCTGACCCAGGGATCAAACCTGGGTCTCTCACATTGCAGGCAGACTCTTTACCATCTGATCCACCAGGGAAGTTGACTGTGTAGATCACAACAAGCTGTGGAAAATTCTTAAAGAGCTGGGTATACCAGACCACCTTACCTGCCTTCTAAGATACCCGTATGCAACTCAAGAAGCAACAGTTAGAACCAGACATGGAACAACAGTTTGAAACTGGGAAAGTAGTATGTCAAGGCTGTAATACTGTCTCATGCTTAGTTAACTTCTATGCAGAAATGCCAGGCTGGATGAATCCCAAGCTGGAATAAAGATTTCCAGGAGAAATATCAATGAGCTCAGCTATGCAGCTGATTCCACTCTAATGGCAGTAAGCAAAAAGATTCTAAAGAGGCTTTTGATGGGGGTAAAAGGGGAGAGTGAAAAAGATGGCTTGAAACTCAACATTCAAAAAACGAAGAGCATGGCATCTGGTCCCACACTTCATGGCAATAAGAAGGCGGAGAGAGTGCAAACAATGGCTGATTTTATGTTTCTGGGCTCCAAAATCACTGCAGACAGTGACTGAAGCCATGAAATTTAAAGACACTTGCTCCCTGGATGGAAAGCTATGATAAACCTAGACAGAGTATTAAAAAGCAGAGATATCACTTTGTCAACAAATGTCCATATAGTCAAAGCTATGGATTGTTCCAGTAGTCAGGTACAGATATGAGAGTTGGACAATAAAGAAGGCTGAGCACTGAAAAACTAATGCTTTCAAACTGTGGAGCTGGTGAAGACACTTGAGAGTCTCTTGAACAGCAACCAGATCAAACCAATCAATCCTAAGGGAAATCAACTCTGAATATTCATTGGAAGGACTAATGCTGAAGCTCCAATACTAATACTTGGCCATTAGTATACTTGGCCAAAGGACTAATACTTTGGCCAGTTGATTTGAAGAGCCAACTCACTTGAAAGGACCCTAATGCTGGGAATGATTGAGAGAAGAAGCGAAGAGGATGACAGGATGAAATGGTTAGATAGCATTATCAACTCACTGGGCATAAACTTGAGTAAACTCCAGGACTTAGAGAAGGACAGGAAAGCCTGGCATGCTGCAGTCCATGGGGTTACAAAGAGCTGGACATGACCTGGCAGCTAAACAATAATCTCTTTCCTATCTGTTCTCTATAGGTTAGACTCATACGTCAGATGACAAAGATTTACAAAGTATCTTCAATAAAGTACTTTTTTAGCTAATGTGTATTAAAAAGCTATATATATATATATGTATAATATATATTTATATAAAAATATATATTTAAGTATATATTTATATAAAATATGTAATAAATATATATAATATGTATTTTGTATAAAACATATAAGTATATGTATTAATATATATACATGTCTATTAAAAAGGCTATTTATAATAGGGATTCAAATAATAAGAGTTGAACCAAAACCTAAATCATGGGAAAATCAATTTCTCAAAATTTTAACCTTAAGATACTGGCAGAGTACTAAGATGGTGGAGGAACAGGACAAGGAGACTACTTTGTCCCCCACAAATTCATTGAAAAATCATTTGAACGCTGAGCAAATTCCACATAAGAACTTCTGAATGCTGGCAGAGGACACCAGGCACCCAGAAAGGCAGCCCATTTTCTTCAAAAGGAGGTGGGGCAAACGATAAAAGATAAAAAGGGAGACAAAAGAGTTAAGGATGGACATCCATCGAGAGAGAGAGAGAGAGAGAGAGAGAGAGAGAGAGAGAGAGAGAAACTTTCCTGAGAAAAGCTCTGAAGCATAGCCTGGCCTTCTCACAGAACAAAGGACTGAGTGAATACCAGAGGAGGCTAGGCAGCTGTGGACCGCCCTCTCCTCCTGCTGGAGACAGAGGCAGGTGGGAGACAGCAGAGCTGGAAGGTGAGGGGCAATATCAGCCCCAGAGACAGCACCCTCCACCAAACTGTGAGCAGGCTCCCAGTTACTAATGAAGTATTCCTGGGATCCTGGATGGTTAACATCTGCCAGGAGGGTCACAGTCAGAGATCAGCTCCCCAGAGGAGACACACCGCACATGAGATGTTGCTCTTGCAGTGCACCCAGGAAACTGAGGGGCTGGGGATGGGGAGGTGATAATATCCACCGCCCACCTGGGAGAGTGCGCTTGCCAAGCACCTGGTCACCTGAGCTGCTCAGACCTGTGAATGGCACAAAACACAGGCCCAACCAAGTCTATGCTTTTGTGGAGTACCCAAGAACCTGAACCTCAGTGGCTTAGGTCCGGGAAGTACACGCAACCCAGGGCCTTCTTTGGACAGTTCCCCTGCAGAGCATCCTGGAGCCTGAGCAGTGCAGACCAGGAAGGCACACACGCCATGAGTGGGGGCAAACCCAGTGTGGCCTAGACACTGCAAGCACTCCCCACACATGCCAGTGATATTTGTTTGCAGTGTTGCTCCCTCCCCACAGCACAAATGAACGAGTAAGCCTAAATAAGTGACCATCTTCACTCCCTTGTGTCAGGGCAGAAATTAGACACTGAAGAGACGTGCAAACAGAGGAAGCCAAAATAAACAAAGAAGAGGGAATTGCTCTGGAAGTGACAGGTGCAACAGAGTAAAACCCTGTAGTTAGTGCAGGCTTCATTGGAAGGGGCCTATAGACATTGAGAAGAATTATAAGCTAGAACAAGGAACTATCCGAAACTGAACTGACCTCACATTGCCCTCAAGAAACTCAGAGAAATTCCTAGATATATTTTACTATTATAATTTGCAATTTTTTATTTTTATTTTTAAGTTCTTTATTACTTCTTTAATTTTCATTTTTATAACCTACTATTACCTTGCCAAAAAAGACCCTATTTTTAAAGCAGTGAGTGAGTGAGTGAGTGAGTGAGTGAGTGAGTGAGTGAAGTCGCGCAGTTGTGTCCAACTCTTTGCGACCACATGGACTGTAGCTTATCAGGCTTCTGTGTCCATGGGATTCTCCAGGCAAGAATACTGGAGCAGGTTACCATTTCCTTCTCCAGGGGTCTTCCTAACCCAGGGATCGAACCTGGGTCTCCTGTATTGGAGGCAGATACTTTAACCTCTGAGCCACCAGGGAAGTCCATTTCATATATATATATATTTATAATTTCTGTGATTTTGTTTTTTTAATATTGTATTTTTGACAGTCTAACCACTACTCTAGATTTTTAATCTTTGCTTTATGGTTTTTGTCATCAATTTTGTACCTTTAAGAATCCAATCTTCAGTAGTCATTTTTATTTAGGAGTGTGATTACTGGCTTGATTTCTCTCTCCACCTTTTGACTTTCCTTTTTCTCCCCCAGGTCACCTCTACCTCATCCCTCCCCTACTCTTCTCTACCCAACTCTGTGAATCTTTTCTCATGTTCTGGGCTGTGGAGAACACTTAGGAAACTGATACTGGCTAGATCTGTCTCTCTCCTTTGACTCCCCCTTTTCTCCTCCTGGTCACCTCTAGCTCTTTTCTCCTTCTCTTCTCTGCATAACTCCATGAACCTTTCTGTGTCCCAGACTGTGGAGAACACATAGTGAATTGATTACTGGCTAGATTGCTCTCACCTCTTTTAATTCCCCCTCTTCTCCTCTTAGTCACTTCTATCTCCCTCCTCCCTCTTCTCTTCTCCATGTAACTCTGTGAACTTCTCTGGGTTTCCCTCACTGTGGAGAATCTTTTCACCATTAACCCAGATTTGTATCATCAGTGCTGTATGGATGGAGAATTCTTGAGACTACTGTAAGAATAAGAATGAAAGCCAGAGGCAAGAGGCTTAAATCCAAAACTTGAGAACACCAGAAAACTCATGACTCTAGGGAACATTAATTAACAAGAGCTCATCCAAAAGCCTCCATACCTACAATGAAACCAAGCTCCACCCAAGAGCCAACATGTTTCAGAGCAAGACATACCAAGCTAATTCTCCAAAAACATAGGAAAATAACCCTAAGCATTAAAATACAGGTGGCCAAAAGTCACACCAAACACAAAGATACCTCAAAACTCACTACTGGACACTTAATTGCACTCCAGAGAGAGGAGATCCAGCTCCACCCACTAGAACACTAATGCAAGCTTCCCTAACCAGGAAACTTTGACAAGCCACTCTCTCAACCCCACCCACAGGGAGGAACCTCTGCAATAAATAGGAACCACAAATTACCAGCATACAGAAAGGCCACTCCAATCACAGCAATTTAAACAAGATGAAAAGGAAGATAAATATTCAACAGGTAAAGGAAAATGATAAATGCCCACCAAACCAAACAAAAGAGGAGATAGGGAGTCTACCTGAAAAAGAATTCAGAATAATGATAGTAAAAATGATCCAAAATCTTGAAAATAAAATGGAGTTACAGATAAGTAGTCTGGAGAAAAGGATTGAGAAGATGCAAGAAATGTTTAATAAGGACCTAAAAGAAATTTAAAAAGAGCCAATCAATAATGAATAACACAATAACTGAGATCAAAAACACTGGGGAGAACCAACAGTAGAATAACTGAGGCAGAAGATAGGATAAGTAAGGTGGAAAACAGAAAAACGAATTAAAAGAAACGAGGACAACCTCAGAGACCTCTGGGACAATGTTAAACGCCTCAAAATTCGAATCATAGAAGTCCCAGAAGAAGAAGACAAAAAGAAAGGCCTTGAGGAGATAATAGTTGAAAACTTCCCTAAAATGGGGAAAGAAATATTCTCCCAAGTCCAAGAAACCCAGAGTCCCAAACAGGATAAACCCAAGGTGAAACATCCCAAGATACATAGTACTTAAATTAATGAAGATCAAACACAAATAACAAATATTAAAAGTGGCAAGGGAAAAACAATAAATATTACACAAGGGGATTCCCATAAGGATAACAGTTGATATTTCAATAGAAACTCTTCAGGCCAGAAGGGAATGGCAAGGCATACTTAAAATGATGAAAGAGAAAAACCTACAACCTAGATTACTGTACCCAGCAAAGATCGCATTCAAATATGAAGGAGAAATTAAAAGCTTTACAGACAAGCAAAAGCTGAGAGAATTCAACACCACCAAACAAGCTCTTCAACAAATGCTAAAGGATCTCTAGACATGAAACACAGAAAAGGTTTATAAACTTGAACCCAAAACAACACAGTAAATGGAAACAGAATCATACTTATCAATAATTACCTTTAATGTAAATGAGCTGAATGCCCCAACCAAAAGACAAAGACTGGCTTAATGGATACAAAAACAAGACCCCTATATATGCTGTCTACAAGAGACCCACCTCAAAATAAGGGACACATATAGACTAAAAGTGAAAGGCTGGGAAAAACCTATTTCCTGCAAATGGAGACCAAGAGTAGCAATGCTCATATCAGATAAAATAGACTTTGAAATAAAGGCTGTAAACAGAGACAAAGAAGGACATTACATAATGATCAAAGGATCAATCCAAGAAGATATAACAATTATAAATTACACGCACCCAACATAGGAACACTGCAATTTGTAAGGCAAATGCTAATAAGTATTGAAAGGGAAATTAACAATAACACAATAATAGTGGAGACTTTAGTACCCCACTCACACCTATGGGTAGATCAACTAAACAGAAAATTAGCAAGGAAGCACAAACTTTAAATGATACAATAGACCAGTTAGAATTAATTTATATCTATAGGACATTTCACCCCAACAATGAATTTCACCTCTTTCTTAAGTGCACACAGAACCTTCTCGAGGATAGGTCACATCCTGGGCCATATATCTAGCCTTGGTGAATTCAAAAAATTGAAATCATCCCAAACATCTATTTTTAATCACAATGCGGTAAAATTAGATGTCAACTACAGGAAAAAAGCTATTAAAAATACAAACATATGGAGGCTAAACAACATGCTTCTGAATAACCAAGAAATCACAGAAGAAATAAAAAAAGAAATAAAAATATGCATAGAAATGAATGAAAATGAAAACATAACAAACCAAAACCTATGGGATTCGGTAAAAGTAGTGCTAAGGGGAAGGCTCATAGCAATATAAGCTTACTTCAAAAAAAAACAAGAGAAAAATCAAATGAATAACCTAACTCTGCACCTAAAGCAACTAGAAAAGAAGAAATAAAGAACCCAAGGGTTGGTATAAGGAAAGAAATCATAAAAATTAGGGCAGAAATATATGAAAAAGAAACAAAGGAGATCATAGCAAAAATCAACAAAGCTAAAAACTGGTTCTTTGAGAAGATAATTAAAATAGACCTAAATAAAGAACCCAAGGGTTGGTATAAGGAAAGAAATCATAAAAATTAGGGCAGAAATATATGAAAAAGAAACAAAGGAGATCATAGCAAAAATCAACAAAGCTAAAAACTGGTTCTTTGAGAAGATAATTAAAATAGACCCACCATTTGCCAGACTCATCAAGAAAAAAGGGAAAAGAATCAAAACAAAATTAGAAATGAAAATGGAGAAATCACAATAGACAACAGAAATACAAAGGATTAAAAGAAACTACTATCAGCAACTATATGCCAATAAAATGGACAACTTGGAAAAAATGGACAAATTCTTAGAAAACTATAACCTTCCAAAACTGAACCAGGAAGAAATAGAAAACAGACCCATGACAAGCACAGAAATTGAAGCTGTAATCAAAAGTCTTCCAACAAACAAGAGCCCGGGACCAGATGGCTTCACAGCTGAATTCTACCAAAAATTTAGAGAATTCTACCAAAAATTTAGAGAAGACTTAGTACCTATCCTACTCAAACTCTTCCAGAAAATTGCAAAGGAAGGTAAATTTCCAAACTCATTCTATGTGGCCACCATCACCCTAATAGCAAAATCAGATAAAGATACCCCACACACAAAAACTATAGGCTAATATCACTGATAAACAAAGAGTCAAAAATCCTTAATAAAATTCTAGCAAACAGAAACCAACAACATATTAAAGAGATCATACATCATGACCAAGTGGGCTTTATCCCAGGAATGCAAGGATACTTCAACATCTATAGGCTAATATCACTGATAAACAAAGAGTCAAAAATCCTTAATAAAATTCTAGCAAACAGAAACCAACAACATATTAAAGAGATCATACATCATGACCAAGTGGGCTTTATCCCAGGAATGCAAGGATACTTCAACATTCACAAATCAATCAATGTGATACACAACATTAACAAATTGAAAGATAAAAACCATATGATCATCTCAATAAATGCAGAGAAAGCCTTTGACAAAATTCAACATCCATTTATGATAAAAACTCTACAGAAAGCAGGCATAGAAGACAACATAATAAAAGCCATATATGATAAATCCACATCAAAAATTATCCTCAATGGTGAAAAATTGAAAGCATTTTCCCTAAAGTCAGGAACAAGACAAGAGTGCCCACTCTCACCACTACTAGTCAACATAGTTTTGGAAGCTTTAGTCACAACAATCAGAGAGGAAAAAGAAATAAAAGGAATCCATCTTGAAAAAGAAGAAGTAAAACTCTCACTGTTTGCAGAAAACTCCAAAGAC
Source organism: Madoqua kirkii (assembly GCA_006408675.1). Lineage (NCBI taxonomy): Eukaryota > Metazoa > Chordata > Mammalia > Artiodactyla > Bovidae > Madoqua > Madoqua kirkii. The sequence continues at coordinate 248 of SJYC01149741.1, read as the reverse complement.
TCCATCAGAAAATTACTAGCGCTAAACAATGAATATTGAAAAATTGCAGGATATAAAATTAACACACAGAAATCCCTTGCATTCCTATACAAAACAATGAGAAAACAGAAAGGGAAATTAAGGAAACAAGTTTTTTCACCATTGCAATGAAAAGAATAAAATACTTAGAAATAAATCTACCTAAAGAAAGAAAAATCTATATATAGAAAACTATAAAACACTGATGAAAGAAATCAAAGAGGACACAA
>SJYC01149740.1:0-10232 GCA_006408675.1 Madoqua kirkii | reverse complement strand
GGCTAAACATGAAAATACAGAAGTATTGGAATTTTTACAATCTCACAATTTCTTCCACAGACCTCACTATGAACTCACGACAAAACATGGGGACAAGAGACCCAAGAAATCCTTTTTTGGTGCATTTCTAGGAAAAAGATAACATCTTTTAGTTTCTATCTCATCTATGAAAGAAAAGCCTTGAATCAGCAATACTGGACAGCAAATCACATCACCTTTAGGGCGAGGGTGAAAACCCATTCCAGCTGGGGGAAAATAATGGAAAATAATTCTAAGCATCCTGCTGGCTCAGTAGTAAAGAAACCATCTATAAAGCAGGAGACATGGGTTCCACCTCTGGTTGGGGAAGATTCCCTGGAGGCAGAAATATCAACCCATTCCAGTATTCTTGTCTGGAGAATCCCATGGACACAGGAGCCTGGCAAGCTACAGTCCATGGGGTCCAAACAGTTGCATATGACTTAGTGACTAAACAACAACCACCACCCTTGGAGGAGGGGCAAGAATACATCTTGGGGCCAGATAATCAGAAGTGTCCTACCTCAGGTGGATATGGGCAAAAGCATAGAAGCGGCTCCACAACCAAGAATCAGAAACATACTACCTAAGATAGAAGTTGACCCCAAACTACTGGGAACCCCTTTCCTGCCCTCCACAAGCCTGATGATAATCTGAGTTATAAGTCATAGCTGTTCAATGCTGGAGGAAGGTCAAGAGCACAGAGAAAGACCCTCTCTGAAGTGAAGTTGAAGAGGAAGGTTTAAAGCTATAGATGCAACAGACATTGAGAAAAATCTGCCACACCCATCTCATCCCAAACACAAGAAACAAATAGTAGATGAACCTGAAACCTTTGGAGCATCATGAATAATGTGAGGTGGGAGGTAGAATCCTAAATTTGTTCCTCCATATCCTGAAGTTGGAGGGATTTTCAGGTTAACTTTGAATGAGCAATCTGCCAGGATTTTCAAGGAAAGGCAGGCATGTCCAGCTTCTAGAAATGACCCCCAGTTAACAGACAGCAAGAAAGTAAGGACCTTAGTCCTACAATTGTGAGAGATTGTATTCTGTCAACAACCAGAATGATCACTGAAGGTGACCACAACCTGAAATAAAATTGCAGCCCTAGCTAAAAATTTGATTTCAGCTTTGATGACTCTGAAAAGACACTGTATTAGGACTTCTGACCAAAGGAACTGTTAGATTATAAATATGTCTTTTTTGTTTTCTTTTTATCTCAATTTTAATCACCTTCAGTTGAATAAACTCTAATCAGTTATTTAAGGGAATAAAAATCCTTGGCTTCAATAAATGGTTATTTATGTTTTTAGGTAACATTCATATAATAGGAAATTAACCATTTTAAGGGTGTCATTTTAAATCTGTGGTAACCTGTTACACAGTGGCTGAGTGGTAAAGAACCACTCAGAAGATGCGAGGAAGATCCCTGGGTCAGGAAGATTCTTTGGAGAAGGAAATAGCAACCCACTCCAGTATTATTGTCTGGAAAATCCCATGGACAGAGGAGCCTGGTGGGCTACAGTCCAGGGGGTTGCAAAATAGCCAGACATGACTTAGCAACTAAACAATGACAATAACCTGTTATGCAGCAACAGCAAACTAACACAGATTTGGGGGCCCAATATTCTCTGTTGGAAGGAAGATAGGTCAACTCAAAGAAATGAAGGCGGCATGAATTAAAGTAAACATAAAACTTAAGAAAATTAAATACTATAGAACAAAACTATCTAAAACAAATGGGAAAGCAATTTACATACACTGATAACATTCATGAAAGTAAAATGTAAGATGAGAGTATTATAAAAGATGGGAGAGAGGTATTGGGAATATGTTACGTTAGGTTGTTACCGTGTGAACCTATTGCTGTGAAACAGGTTGTCAGCTAACTTGTTTCAGTCCACTTTTAATTATATGTGCATGTGTGTGTTTGTATTTATATACATTCTAAGGCAAAATCTTTTTTCTTGAAAGTTATGAATAACAATGCAAAAAATAAAATCATAAAAACTCATCAATCCAAAAAGCAGAAACACGGTATGAACAACAGGTGAAATAGAACATAGCTAGCAAAATAGACATATCAATATCAAATTATTATAAATGCTTTGAACATACCAAATAGAAGACACAGACCCAAACAGATACTAAGCTACTTTAAACTGAATGGAAATTTAAAACATAATCTACAAATATAATCAAAAGAAAGCAGAAATGGCTATATTAATAGAAAAAGTCAACTTTGTAACAAAGAATATGACCAGAATAGAGAGGAACATTATGTAATAAGAAGGAGTCAATGCATCAAGAATACATAATAGTTCTAAAATTTTAAGCACACAGGAACAGAGATTTAAAATATATAAAATAAAATAATAATAATAAAAGAACTGAAGGAAAAAATAGACAAAATCCATAGTTATATTTGGAGTTAATTTTCTAAACATCTCAAGAAACTTGATTTTATGTAGTTTGCTCTTATAAAGGTCACCAAAGCTTATAAATTATTTAAAATCCAAGTAGAGCTTAAGGCTGGCCGTGGCAGCTATTTCTCAGCCTCTCTCCACTCACAGACATAACACTGTGACCAAATACAATCATACAATCTCTTCTAGTGCTAAGATTTCCAAAGGAAGGATGAATCAGAAGTTCATCAGGAAACCTATCTCAGATATTCCAGGACAGTCTTTAGTGAATCTGAATTTCTCAGTGGGGATTGGCATTCTTATAGTTAGAAGTTCAACCAAGGGCTATTTATTCTGGTGGAGGCAAGTTCTACCATGATGTTAGATAATCCTCCCCCCTCCCCCCAAATCAGTGGTTTTCAATTTTTTTAGTCCTAAAACAATTTATATTCTGAAAAACTATTGGGTGTCTTAAATGCCAAAAAAATTGTGTCTATGTGGGTTATAGCTGCTGCTGCTAAGTCACTTCAGTTGTGTCTGACTCTGTGCATCCCCAAAGACGGCAGCTCACCAGGCTCCCCAATCCATGGGATTTTCCAGGCAAGAGGACTGGAGTGGGATGCTATTGCCTTCTCCAGGGTTATAGCTACTAACACTTAATGTATGAGAAAATAGAGAAAAGTGTTAAAACATTTTTTTTACTAACTTTAAGAGGATAAATCCATTATACTTTAATATAAATAACATATTCTATGAAAATAATTATTTTTCCTAACAAAAATATTAGTGAGATGAGTGGAACTGTTTTATGTTTCTGTTAAATCCTGTTAATGGCCTACTTAAAGGAAGAAATCTGGGTGCCCAAATAGCACTTGACCGCTATATATGTTGTTTTGGTTCAAGTGTATGAAGGAAATTCAGCTTTACACAGATATGCAGTTGGAAAAAGGAGTATTTTAATAGCATCTTCAGATGGTTGTTAATATTTTTCTTTGATAAACAATAGTTTCTTAAAGATTAACTGTGGTGTGGAATCTGAAACCAGCGAATTTCTGTAGTTTGTTACGTTAAAATCCATTCATCATTCTTGCATTTTGAATGGATCATTTACTCATATACAATTTTGTAATATCATGAATTGGTCATTTGGAAAATTGATTCCTTATGCTGTGTAGATATTCTGAACTTTGATAGATTTGTTTGTACAATAATAACATAAAAACACATTTTCTATTTTTTTCCAATCTCATCAGAAAACCTTTAACTATTGGGAAGTTATCAAGGCTGTGGTGGCAGACAAGCTTTCCAAAATTCTGATTTTCAACTGAAAGTTCAGATTTCACCACTAATAACAAATATTGTCAGTCATTCTCCTTGAAGTGACAGGCTCACTAAATTTATTTTCAAGAAAATATCTGTCAAATACCAAGGTCTGCACAACCATTGGGCTTCCCTGGTAACTCAGATGGTAAAGTGTCTGCCTACAATGCAGGAGACCCCGGTTCAATCCCTGGGTTGGGAAGATCCCCTGGAGAGGGAAATGGCAACCCACTCCAGTATTCTTGCCTGGATAATTTCATGGATCAAGGAGCCTGGTAGGCTACAGTCTATGGGGTCGCAAAGAGTTGGACACAACTGAGCAACTTTACTCACTGGGCACAACCATTAGCTTGGGAATCTTCTTTTAAATAAGAATGGTGCTTCGTGAAAAGAGTGGCTAGTTCACCTCTTTACTCAGATAGTCATATAAGTGTTTTTCCTCCAGTCACCAACATATTACTCTGCAGAGTGCTTTCTGTGCATTTCTCACTGTCACACAGAGTCTTAAAAAGATGCATGCATAAGGGTTGAGATTTAATAACATTAGTAGTTTTTACTGATTCATCAGGGCATTCTTAATTGAAACTGGTTTTTTGTTTTGTCTGCAAGTGCATGAAAAACACCATGATTACTAGCCTTCATACTGCTGCCTTGATTCATGCTAGTAACAGTAGTTTTATTACAATATTTCACTATCACTGTAAATGCAACAAAGTGCAAAAGCAGATAACAGTGCTATTATACAAGATAATTTAGATATCACAGGTCACCTTAAAAAAAAGTTTGGACACCCCTAGGAGTCCCCTGGAGCACACTTCAGTTCACTTCAATTCAATCACTCAGTCATGTACGACTCTTTATGATCCCATGAATCGCAGCACGCCAGGCCTCCCTGTTCATCACCAACACCTAGAATTTACTCAAACTCATGTCCATTGAGTTGGTGATGCCATCCAGACATCTCATCGTCTGTCATCCCCTTCTCCTCCTGCCCCCAATCCCTCCCAGCATCAGGGTCTTTTCCAATGAGTCAACTCTTTGCATGAGGTGGCCAAAGTACTGGAGTTTCACCTTTAGCATCAGTCCTGCCAATGAACACCCAGGGCTGATCTCCTTTAGGATGGATTGGTTGGATCTCCTTGCAGTCCAAGGGACTCTCAAGAGTCTTCTCCAACACCACAGTTCAAAAGCATCAATTCGTCAGTGCTCAGCTTTCTTCACAGTCCAACTCTCACATCCATACATGACTATTGGAAAAAACCTAGCCTTGACTAGATGGACCTTTGTTGGCAAAGTAATATCTCTGCTTTTGAATATGCTATCTTATCTAGGTTGGTCATAACTTTCCTTCCAAGGAGTAAGCGTCTTTTAATTTCATGGCTGCGATCACAGTCTGCATTGATTTTGGAGCCCCCCAAAAATAAAGTCTGACACTGTTTTCACTATTTCCCCATCTATTTCACACTTAGAGCTGCTTTACTTCAAATATATACTGGTGAAAATAAAGTTACTTATTATAACTTATATAACATATATATAACATATATAACTTATATAACATATATATAACATATATAATTTATACCTATAACATATGTATCTTATATATAACATATATATAACATATATATAACTGATATAACTGATATAACATATAACATATATATATATAACTTATATACATATATAACATATATAACATTTAATTTATAACTTATTATACTTATTATAACTTATAAGTTACTTATTATGACTGCTAGGGTAAAAGGACAGCCGTGGTTAATTTTGTGAGGTAAGGCTCTATTTAATATATTTGGAAGGATGATGCTGAAGTTCCAATACTTTAGCCACCTGATGCGAAAAGCTGACACACTGGAAAAGACCCTGATGCTGGGAAAGATTGAAGGCTGGAGAAGAAGGGAGAGACAGAGGATGAGATGGTTGGATGGCATCACCAACTCAATGGACATAAGTTTCAGCAAGCTCTGGGAGATGGTGAAGGACAGGGAAGTCTGGCGTGCTGGAGTCCATGGGGTTGCAAACAGTCAGACATGAAAACAGCATTCAACTGAAAAACAGCATTCTATTTCCTTAGTCACCTTCTTACCTAGAACTTTTTATATTTAGTTATTGACAATATTTGACTCCAAAAAAGTAGTACAGACTCTATAACTAAAAGGGATAGCACATTTTTTAATTCTAAAAGTAAAATTGAGGATACTTTATCCCTTCTACCTCATCTCTTAATCCCATCCTAAACTGGAATGAAGATTTAACAGCTACACACAGCATTCTTCACACAAAGAGAAGACTTGAATTATAATGTCCTTGAATTATAACTACCCAGGGAATTCAGTGAAATCAGTCAGTTACAAATAAATATTAAAAAATCATCAATCAAATATACTAAGTATAAACGAATATATAGCATAAAATAACCCTTTGACAATCCAATACAAATACAAAATTCTTACCAATAAACTTAGTTCAGTTCAGTTCATTTCAGTCACTCAGTCGTGTCTGACTCTTTGCTACACCATGAATCCCAGCAAGCCAGGCCTCCCTGTTCATCACCAACTCCCAGAGTTCACTCAGATTCATGTCCCATCGAGCCAGTGATGCCATCCAGCCATCTCAATCTCTATCGTCTCCTTCTCCTCCTTCCCCCAATCCCTCCCAGCATCAGAGTCTTTTCCAATGAGTCAACTCTTTGCATGAGGTGGCCAAAGTACTGGAACTTGAGCTTTAGCATCATTCCTTCTAAAGAAACCCCAGGGCTGATCTCCTTCAGAATGGACTGGTTGGATCTCCCTGCAGTCCAAGGGACTCTCAAGAGTCTTCTCCAATACCATAGTTCAAAAGCATCAATTCTTTGGTACTCAGCCTTCTTCACAGTCCAACTCTCACATCCATACATGACCACAGGGAAAAACATAGTCTTGACTAGATGGATCTTAGTCAGCAAAGTAATGTCCCTGCTTTTGAATTTACTATCTAGGTTAGTCATAACTTTCTTTCCAAGGAGTAAGCGTCTTTTAATTTCATGGCTGCAATCACCATCTGCAGTGATTTTGGAGCCCCCCAAAATAAAATCTCACACTGTTTCATATGCAAAACCTCTCTGAGGAAAACTACATGAATTTATAGGTGCACGTAAGAGGAAATTTGACAATAGGAAGAGGCATAACATTCCATTAGGTAGAAAGAATTGTAAGCAATGTAAATCTTGCTGTAATTGACTTGTATTTAACTCAAACAGAATAAAAAAAACAGAATGAAATTTCCCCTTTGAATCTGACAATATGATTTTAAGTTTCTTCAATAGAATATGTGAAAATAGCCAGAACAGTGGCCCATTTTGACAAAGCAGAAAATGTTCTGATATGAAGATATGTAGGTCAAAGCTATACTCACTGAAACTTAGGCAACTGGGGCAAGGTTAGCTATGATCCAGTCCCACAGAACTCAGAATCAAGAAACAGACTCACAGTATATAGTAAATATTGTCATGATGATGATCATGAAAATAAGAGTGATCATATGAGTATTTATTATATGCTGTATACTATCCTAAGTGTTTAATATATATTAACTAATTTAGTTCATCCTGAAAATATGTGAGGTAGGTATTATCATTGCCCCAGTTAGATATAAATTTTCTGAGCTTAGCAAATCAAGGATGATTGAATAACCAATCTGGGAAAACTGACTTACTGTTCAGTTCAGTTGCTCAGTCGTATTTGACTCTGCAATCCCACGGCATCAGGCTTCCCTGTCCATCACCAACTCCCGGAGTTTACTCAGACTCATGTCCATCGAGTTGGTAATGCCATCCAATCATGTCATTCTCTGTCGTCTTCTTCCCCTCTGCCTTCAATCTTTCCCAGCATCAGGGTCTTTTCTAATGTATCATTCTTCAGACTTGCTGTTAGGGAGGAAATAGAGTCAGAGTTTGTTTGTTTGTTTTTAATGTTATTGTTGTTGTTCAGTTTAAAGTAAGTTAAATTACAGAGTTTAATTACATTTTTATTTCTACCTTACTACCCAGAATGGTGAAGTTTTAAGGATATATACAACCTCATTTCCTGCTGGAGGGATGACAGAAAATAGACTTAAACATATCTATATTTTATAAGTCAGTGATTATATTTCTAGAAAAATTTCACTAAGATTTATAAAAATGAGCAAGGTTATATATATATAAGATATTCTTAAATGTTTTTAAAAATATAACAAATTTGATATAATGGAAATGTCCTGCACAGAGGCTTGTTGGGATAGAAGTTACAGTATGTTGATACAGTAAGGTAATAGGCAGGCATTATAATGATGCTGTAGGTGTTGTATTTATAGGCACAGGAAAATATTCTATGATATGTTAAATGAAAATTGCTTATAAACTGTATGAATAGTTATAGTCCCTGTTTATTACTGCAATAATTGTGCACACACACGTCTCCTCCAACAGTGATGCTTAAACTTTGCTACAAGTTAAAATCAACTAGGGAGATTATAAAATTCAATGACAAGACTCAGTTCAGATCAATTCAGTCAGAGTTTCTGGAGGTGAGATAAAAGTATCAAAAATCTTTTAATGCCTTTAAGATGATTCTAGGCTTCCCAAGTGTCATCAGTAAAGATCCCCACTGCCAAAGCAGGAGACACAAGAGTCACAGGTTTGATCCCTGGATTGGGAAGATCTCTTGGAGTAGGAAATGGCAACCTATTCCAGTATTTTTGACTGCAAAATTCCATGGACAGAGGAGCTTGATGGGCTCACAACAGACACAACTGAATGACTAACACACAAGATGATCCCAATATACAGCCAAGTTAGAGATCTACAGATGCAGAACCATCTGCTAAGTTGTCACCTATGAACATCTTTGTGGGGTAGACTTGTGATGTATTCCATCTATTCTCTTATATACATGCTTTTGATTTTAATATATGATAATGTGAATGTTGATAATGAATAGTACAGGGTATTACTATATGTAATAAGAAGACTGACTCTCTCTCTCTCTCTCTCTCTCTATATATATATATGTATACTTTATTGACAGCTTTGAGCCTCAGCCTTCCCTCTGGTATGCTACACCTGATCAAGCTGATAAGGGGACTTGTGTTGCCTTCCTATGGCACAGGTGAGAGATTCAAACCAAGCAAGATTCTTCTCCACCCCTATCTAATAAAGATGATAATAACTTCAGCCAGTCACCTTTGTTTTCTGAAGCCATTTCAGATCTGCTTGAGAGACCACCTATACTCTCCAGAGTCTTCATTACATAAGTAATAAACGTTTTCACACCCTTTTCCTGTGTGTGGCATTGCCTCAACATGAAGTAAACTTTGGATGAGGTCCATTCGGCTTTTTAGGGGACTACATAACAGCACAGTAAAACGGTCAACTTTGAAAGCTGTCATAGCAACTCTTCATGAGACCATATGTCTTCATGTACCATCAAATATTCTCTTTACTGAATAGTGCTATGTGCTAAGTTGCTTCAATCATGTCCAACTCTGGAAATCCATGGACTGTAGCCCAGCAAGCTCCTCTGTCCATGGGATTTTCCAGGAAAAAATACTGGAGTGGATGGGCAAGGTTTCTTCCTGACCCAGGGATGGAACTGGAATCTCTTTAAGTTTCCTCCATGGGCAGGTGAATTCTTTACCACTAGGACCACATAGGAAGTCTTAAGGCTTTTATCATTCTTTGCAGCTGAAGATGAAGAAGCTCTATAGAGTCAGCAAAAACAAGACTGAGAGCTAACTGTGGCTCAGATCATGAACTCCTTATTGCAAAATTCAGACTTAAATCAAAGAAAGTAGGGAAAACCACTAGACCATTCAGGTATGACCTAAGTCAATTCCCTTATGATTATACAGTGGAAGTGACAAATAGATTCAAGGGATTAGATCTGATAGAGTCCCTGAAGGAGTATGGATGGAGGATCACGACATTGTACAGAGGCAGTGATCAAGATCATCTGCGAGAAAAAGAAATGCAAAAAAGCAAAATGGCTTTCTGAGGAGGCCTTACAAATAGTTGGGAAAAGAAGAGAAGCAAAAGGCAAAGGAGAAAAGGAAATATACTCATTTGAATGCAGAGTTCCAAATAGCAAGGAGAGATAAGAAAGCCTTCCTCAGTGATCAGAGCAAAGAAATAGAGGAAAACAATAGAATGGAAAAGACTAGAGATCTCTTCAAGAAGATTAAACATACCAAAGAAATATTTCACGCAAAGATGGGCACAATAAAGGACAGAAATGGTATGACCCTAATAGAAGCAGAAGATATTGAGAAAAAGTGGCAAGAATACACAGAATAACTATACAAAAAAGATCTTAATGACCCAGACAACCACAATGGTGTGATTACTTACCTAGAGTGAGACATTCTGGAACGTGAAGTCAAGTGGGGACTTAGGAGGCATAATTACGAACAAAGCTAGTGGAGGTGATGGAATACCAGCTGAGCAATTTCAAT
>SJYC01149739.1:0-43723 GCA_006408675.1 Madoqua kirkii | reverse complement strand
CTTAATGACCCAGACAACCACAATGGTGTGATTACTTACCTAGAGTGAGACATTCTGGAACGTGAAGTCAAGTGGGGACTTAGGAGGCATAATTACGAACAAAGCTAGTGGAGGTGATGGAATACCAGCTGAGCAATTTCAATTCCTAAAAGATGATGCTGGGAAAGTGCTGCACTCAATATGCCAGCAAATTTGGAAAACTAAGCAGTGGCCACAGGACTGGAAAATGTCATTTTTCATTCCAGTGTCAAAGAAGGGCAGTGTCAAAGAATGTTCAAATTACAGCACAATTACACTCATTTCACATACTAGCAAGGTCATGCTCAAAATCCTCCAAGCTAGGCTTCAGCAGTACATAAACTTTGAACTTCCAGGGGTACAAACTGCATTTAGAAAAGGCAGAGGACCCAGATATCAAACTGCCAACATCCCTTGGATCATAGAAAAAGCAAGAAAATTCCAGAAAAATATACATCTGCTTCATTGACTATGCAAAAGCTTTTGACTGTGTGGAATCATGGCAAAGTGGAAAATTCTTAAACAATGGAAACACCAGACCACCTTACCTTCCTCCTCAGAAAGCTGTATGCAGGTCAAGAAGCAACAATTAGAACCAGACATAAAACAAAATTGGGAAAGGAGTGTATCAAGGCTGTATATTTTCACTGTGTTTATTTAACTTACATGCAGAGTACATCATGTGAAATACTATGCTGGATTAAGAGGAAGCTGGAATGAAGGTTGCCAGGAGAAATATCAATAACCTAAGATATGCAGATGACACCACCCTAATGGTAGAAAGCAAAGAGGAACTTAAAACCCACTTGATGAAAGTGAAAGAGAAGAGTTAAAAAGTTGGCTTAAAACTCAACATTCAAAAAATTAAGATCATGGCATCTGGTGCCATCATTCCATGGCAAATAGATGGGGGAAACAATGGAAACAGTGACAGATTTTATTTTCTTGAGTTAGAAAATCACTGTGGATTGTATCTGCAGCCATGTAATTAACAGGTGCTTGCTCCTTGGAAGAAAAGCTATGACCAACCTAGATAGTGTATTAAAAAGCAGAGACATTACTTTCCTGACAAAGGTCCATATTTGCAAAGCTATGGTTTTTCCACTAGTCATGTATGGGTATGAGAGCTGGGCCATAAAAAAGGCTGAGCACTGAAGAATTGATGCTTTTGAACTGTGATGATGGAGAAGACTCTTGAGAGTCCCTTGGACTGCAAAGAGATTAAACCAGTCCATCCTAAAGGAAATTAACCCTGAATATTCAGCAAAAGGACTGATGCTGAAGTTGAAGCTCCCATGCTTTGGCCATCTGATGCAAAGAGCCTACTTATTGGAAAAGACACTCAAGCTGAGAAAGACAGAAGACAGGAGAGAAAGGGGGACAATGGAGGGTGAAATGGTTGGATAGCATCACTGACTCAACAGACATGACTTTCAACAAGCTCCAGGAGACGGTGAAGGACAGGGAAGCCTGCCATATTACAGTCCATGGAGTCACAAAGAGTTGGACAGGAATGAAAAGATGAAGGATGGAAGGAATGATGCTGAAGCTAAAACTCCAGTACTTTGGCCACCTCATGTGAAGAGTTGACTCATTGGAAAAGACTCTGATGCTGGGAAGGATTGGGGGCAGGAGGAGAAGGGGACGACAGAGGATGAGATGGCTGGATGGCATCATGGACTCAATGAATGTGAGTCTGAGTGAACTCCGGGAGATGGTGATGGACAGGGAGGCCTGGCGTGCTGTGATTCATGGGGTCACAAAGAGTAGGACATGACTGAGCGACTGAACTGAACTGAACAAGGACCAACAACAACAGCAGTTAAAGACTCCTGCTTTGTCCTCTGAAAAGAGACTAAGTGTCTTCTTTATTATCTGACCAGACTTGATTCCCAGGGGATTTTCCTATTCATTTATCTTCAGACTTAGGGTGGGGCTGGCATATACTCTGCCTATTCTGGAATAGCTGCTGTCTTTGCTTTATTCTTCTGATGCAACATACCAGAGCTATTTCTTGATTAAAATTCCTCTTGAGTTTTGATAGAACAAGGAATTAACTGAAACTTCAACAGTTCAGTTCAGTCACTCAGTCGTGTCCGACTCTTTATGATACCATGAATTGCAGCAGGCCAGGCCTCCCTGTACATCATCAACTCCCAGAGTTCACTCAGATTCATGTGCATCGAGTCAGTGATGCCATCCAGTCATCTCAACCTCTGTTGTCCCCTTCTCCTGTCCGCAATCCCTCCCAGCATCAAAAACTTTTCCAATGAGTCAACTCTTCGCACGAGGTGGCCAAAGTACTGGAATTACAGATTTAGCATAATTCCTTCCAAAGAAATCCCAGGGCTGATCTCCTTCAGAATGGACTAGTTGTATCTCCTTGCAGTCCAAGGGACTCTCAAGAGTCTTTTCCAACACCACAGCTCAAAAGCATCAATTCTTTGGTACTCAGCCTTCTTCACAGTCCAACTCTCACATTCATAGTTGACTACTGGAAAGACCATTGCCTTAACTAGATGGACCTTAATCGGCAAAGTAATATCTCTGCTTCTGAATATGCTATCTAGGTTGGTCATGACTTTCCTTCCAAGGAGTAAGTGTCTTTTAATTTCATGGCTGCAGTCACCATCTGCAGTGATTTTGGAGCCCCCCCAAAATAAAGTCTGACACTGTTTCCACTGTTTCCACTGTTTCATCTGTTTCCCATGAAGTGATGGGACCATAATGCCATGATCTTCATTTTCTTTTTCAATCTCCTCTTTCATTTTCATCAAAAGGCTTTTTAGTTCCTCTTCACTTTTTGCCATAAGGGTGGTATCATCTGCATATCTGAGGTTACTGATATTTCTCCCAGCAATCTTGATTCCAGCTTGCGTTTCTTCCAGTCCAGTGTTTCTCATGATGTACTCTGCATAGAAGTTAAATAAGCACGGTGACAATATACAGCCCTGACGTAGTCTGTTTCCTATTTGGAACCAGTCTGTTGTTCCATGTTTAGTTCTAACTGTTGCTTCCTGACCTGCATATAGGTTTCTCAAGAGGCAGGTCAGGTGGTCTGGTATTCCCATCTCTCTCAGAATTTTCCGCAGTTTATTGTGATCCACATAGTCAAAGGCTTTGACATAGTCAATAAAGCAGAAGTAGATGTTTTTCTGGAACTCTCTATCTTTTTCCATGATCCAGCAGATGCTGGAAATTTGATCTCTAGTTTTCTGCCTTTTCTAAAACCAGCTTGAACATCAGGAAGTTCGACAACTCACTGTCAAAGCCTTGGAGTTGATTTCATTTTTTAATTTCCTTCTCTAGAAGGCTCTGCATTGAAATGGGTAAAGTGAAGTGAATTCTCTCAGTCATGTCTGACTGTTTGTGACCCCCATGGACACCAGCTCCTCCGTCTATGGGATTTTCTAGGCAAGAGTACTTGAGTGGGTTGCCATTTCCTTCTCCAGGGAACTTCCCAACCCAGGGATCGAACCCAGATCTCCCACATTGTAGACAGATGCTTTACTGTCTGAGCCACCAGGGAAGTCATTCAAACAGGTGTATCTTTCCTTTTCTCCTTTGCTTTTTGCATCTCTTCTTTTCACAGCTATTTGTACGGCCTCCTCAGACAACCATTTTTCTTTCTTTCATTTCTTTTTCTTGGGGATAGACTTGATTCCTGTCTCCTGTACAATGTCACAGATGTCTGTCCACAGTTCATCAGGCACTCTATCTGATCTAGTCCCTTAAATCTATTTCTCACTTCCACTGGATAGTCATAAGGGATTTGATTTAGGTCATACCTGAAGGGTCCAGTGGTTTTCCCCACTTTCTTCAATTTAAGTCTGAATTTGGAAGTAAGGAGTTCATGATCTGAGCCACAGTCAGCTCCCAGTCTTGTTTTTGCTGACTGAATAGAGGTTTTCCATCTTTGGCTGCAAAGAAAATAATCAGTCTGATTTCAGTGTTGACCATCTGCTGATGCCCATGTGTAGAGTCTTCTCTTGTGTTGCTAGAAGAGGGTGTTTGCTATGACCAATGCATTCTCTTGGCAGAATTCTATCAGCCTTTGCCCTGCTTCATTCTGTACTCCTTGGACAAATTTGCCTTTGACCTTTGTCAACAAATGTCTGTCTAGTCAAGGCTATGGTTTTTCTACTAGTCATATATGGATGTGAGAGTTGGACTATAAAGAAAGCTAAGGGCTGAAGAATTGATGCTTTTGAACTGTGGTGTTGGAGAAGACTCTTCAGAGCCCTTGTACTGCAAGGAGATCCAACGAGTCCATCCTAAAGGAGATCAGTCTGGGTGTTCATTGGATGTTGAAGCTGAAACTCCAGTACTTTGGCCACCTGATACGAAGAGCTGACTCCTTTGAAAAGACTCTGATGCTGGGAAAGATTGCGGGCAGGAGGAGAAGGGGATGACAGAGGATGAGATGGTTTAATGAATCACTGACTCAATGGATATGAGTTTGAACATGTTCCGGGATTTGGTGATGGACAGGGAAGACTAGTGTGCTGCAGTTCATGAGGTCACAAAGAGTCGGACACAACTGAGCAACTGAACTGAACTGAACTGAACTAGAAGGCTCACTTCTACTCTGATTTTGACCAAATTTCTTTTTTTCTTTTTTAAGCAGTGGATCTGCCATTCTCCTAGCACTATCATTGAATTACAGAATCTTTTAATATTTTTACCCATTTTTTAAGATTCATTATAATCTTCTATATCTATACATATTTTAATAGAATGATTAAAAAAAATCTGTCTTCTGCTTCTTAATTACATTAAATAATTTCCAATTCCAAAAGTTCCAACTAATTATTTTAATAGCTTTATAATAAGCTCTGAGTAAATAAATCATAATCTATCTCAAGGGTTGGCAAAAAATGGCCCACTGGCCAAATCCTGCTTTTGTGCAAAAAATTTCTGGGGGCTCATTTGTTTGTGTTTTCTGTGACTGCTTTTGCATTACAACAGCAGAGTTGAATAGTTATGACAGAGACCATATGGCCGTTAAAGCATAAAATATTTACTACCTGTTCCTTTATAGAAAAAGTTTGCTGAATTTGATCTCTGTTATTTTGGAAAAGCCAGTGATTTTAAGACTTCCCACAGGAAAAACTACCAAGACAAAAAGAAATTTAAAAGCACATTTAAAATATTTGTAAGGGGAAAAAAAGCTAAATAATCAGATAAGCACAATAGTGGCATGAAAAGGGTTAAGATTTTCAAAACATCTACTACACCATTTAGACTGATATGTAAATACCTATATTTACTCATAAAACTTAAGAAAGAACCTATGTCTTCTTTTTATAATTTCAAAGATGAATTTTCTGGTGAACTTTTGAAGAATACAAATTACTTATTTTTACAAAATATTGAATATCTGGCAAATATTTTTGCCAGATATATTCCAGTGTTAGCCAAAGTAGTCTGATTTCCAATAATCTTAGCTTCATTTCATTTAGACTGATATGTAAATATCTATATTTACTCATAAAACTTAAGAAAGAACCTATGTCTTCTTTTTATAATTTCAAAGATGAATTTTCTGGTAAACTTTTGAAGAATACAAATTACTTATTTTTACAAAATATTGAATATCTGGCAAATATTTTTGCCAGATATATTCCAGTGTTAGCCAAAGTAGTCTGATTTCCAATAATCTTAGCTTCATTAAAGAATACTTTTTTTTCCCCTTTAAGGTAACCTGTTGGATCTCTTAGAAATATAAAAATGAACACATGTCAAGTATTTCATTTAACTCAATTACTGAAGGAATTGAAAATATGTTAACTAAAAGTAAAAATTTTAAAGTAACTATGAAGTAAAGATGCTAAAATGAACTTAAAATAGATGCAAAAATTGGTATAATACAGGCAATAATCAATGGAAGAAAGTGAAGAAGAACTAAAGAGCCTCTTAATGACGGTGGAAGAAGAGAGTGAAAAAGCCAGGTTCAAATATTCAAAAAACTAAGATCATGGCATCCAGACCAACCACTTCATGTCAAATAGATGGAAAAAATGCAAACAGTGGCAGAATTTACTTTCTTGTACTCCCAAATCACTGTGGATGATGACTGCAGCCATACAATTAAAAGACGTTTGCTCCTTGGAAAAAAAGCTATGATAAACCTAGACAGCATATTAAAAAGCAGAAAAATCACTTTGTTTACAAAGTGAAAGTGAAGTGAAGTTGGTCAGTAGTGTCTGACTCTTTGCGACCCCATGGACTGTAGTCTATAGTTATACACAGATGTGAGAGTTAGACCCTAAAGAAGGCTGAAGGCCAAAGAATTGATGTTTTCAAACTGTGGTGTTGGAGAAGACTTGTGAGTCCCTTGGACTGCAAGGACAACAAACCAGTCAGTTCTAAGGGAAGTCAAACCTGAATATTCATTGGAAAGACTGATGCTGAAGCTCCAACACTTTGGCCACTTAATGCAAAAGTTGACTCACTGTAAAAGATCCGACCCTGGGAAAGATTGAAGGCCAAAGAAGAGTGGCAGAAGACGAGATGATTGGATGGCATCACTGATGCAATGGACATACATTTGATCAAACTCTGGGAAACTGTGAAGAATAAGGAAGCCTGGTGTGCTGCAGCCCATGGCGTCACAAAGAGTTGGACATGACTTAGTGACTATACAACTACTGGACACAACCACTTACATTTCTATGAATAGGCATTATTTACTTTATTATATGTTTTCTACAACTGATGAAGTTGTAAAGTGGCTCAAAAAACCATGAAAGACAGGGATCATCTGTAGGGAGTAAACAGAAAGTACCCCTGCTAGTTCTTTCTGGCCCATTTCAAAATCACAATTTTTCCTGACATCTCAAATGGTCCATTTTTTTCCCCTCACCTTACCTTTTTTATTACCAATATGGAACCCTGCATTTTTCATCTGTTCCTGCAACACTGTGGTACTTTGAAGAAATGCACAGCACTTTGGGGACTAATGTTAAGGTAGTTGTATAACTGAAACACAGAAAAGGAACCATTTAACATTTAGCATTATACATTAGTATCCAAAGACCTCAGCTACTCCTCTCTCCAGAGTATATATTTCTAAAATTTCTACTATCAAAGAGTCAGACATGACTGAACGACTGAACTGAACTGTACTATTCTCAGTCATCTCTCTACTTCTGTGGCCTAGAGAAATTCACCGTTTGTTACTATACTATGTAAAGAAATTGAGCATCCTCTTCTTCTCATTCTTGGATCTGACTATGCCCAAGGGGACACAATTGGTCAATTAAAATTTTCCATAGAAATGGATCAGAGTGTTTTCCTGAACGAAAAAACTAAAGAGCCAGATTTCCTAGAGGTACATTATTGTCAGTTGTCTAGAGGACAAAAATGTCTTAGTTGATTTTTGATTTTGATTCAAGGCAGCTTCTTTTTCTGAGGCAATAAGTATTGTAGAGTAAGAAAAAATGTAGGGTAAGGGGTATAGTCAGTCAGCAAAAACAAGACTGAAACTGACTGTGGCTTAGATCATGAACTTCTTATTGCAAAATTCAGACTTAAATTGAATAAAGTAGGGAAAATCACTATACCATTCAAGTATCCCTTATGATTATACAGAGGAAGTGATAATTTCAAGAGATAGATTTGATAGACAGAGTGCCTGAAGAACTATGGATGGAGGTTCATGACATTGTACAGGAGGCAGTGACCAAGAATATTTGCAATAAAAATAAATGCAAAAAGGCAAAATGGTTGTCTGAGGAGGCCTTACAAATAGCTAAGGAAAGAAGAGAAGTGAAACCCAAATGATAAAAGGAAAGATATAGCCATTTGAATGCAGAGTTCCAAAGAATAGCGAGGAGAGATAAGAAAGCCTTCATAAGTGAACAATACAAAGAAATAAAAGAAAACAATATAATGGGAAAGACTAGAGATCTCTTCAAGAAAATTAGAGATACCAAGCGAACATTTCATGAAAAGATGGGCACAATAAAGGACAGAAACAGTATGGACCTAAAAGAAGCAGAAGACATTAAGACTAGGTGGCAAGAATGCACAGAAGATCTATACAAAAAAGATCTTCATGACCCAGATAACCACGATGGGGTGATCACTCACCAGGGCCAGATATCCTGGATTGTGAAGTCAAGAGGGCCTTAGGAAGCATCGCTATGAACAAAGTTAGTGGAGGAGGTTATGTAATTCCAGTCGAGCTATTTCAATTCCTAAAAGGGGATGCTGGGAAAGTGCTACACTCAATATACCAGCAAATTTGGAAAACTCAGCAGTGCCCACAGAATTGGAAAAGGTCAGTTTTCATTCCAATCCCAAAGAAAGGCAATGTCAAAGAATGTTCAAACTACCACAAAATTGCACTCATCTCATACGTTAGCAAAGTAATGCCCCAAATTCTCCAAGCTAGTCTTCAGTAGTATGTGAGCCATGAACTTCCAGATGTTCAAGCTAGATTTAGATTCTTTCCCAGCATGAGGGTCTTTTCCAATGAGTAGGTTCTTTGCATCAGATAGCCAAAGTATGGGAGCTTCAACTTCAGCATCAGTCCTTCTGATGAATATTCAGAGTTAATTTCCTTTCGGATGGACTGGTTTAATTTCCCTGCAGTCCAAAGGACTCTGAAGAGTCTTCTCCAATACCACAGTTCAACATTTCCAACATTCGTTGGATCATTGAAAAAGCAAGAGAGTAACAGAAAAACATCTACTTTTGCTTTACTGACTATGCCAAAGCCTTTGACAGCATAGATCACAATAAACTGTGGAAAATTCTTCAAGAGATGGACTACCAGACCACCTGATCTACTTCCTGAGAAATCTGTGTGCCAGTGGAATCAACAGTTAGAACTGGACATAGAACAACAGACTGGTTCCAAATTGGGAAAGGAGCACATCAAGGCTGTATATTGTCACCCTGCTTATTTAACTTATATGTAGAGTACATCATGCAAAATACTGAACTAGATGAACCACAAGCTGGAATCAAGTTTGTCAGGAGAAATATCAATAACCTTAGATATGCAGATAACACCATCCTTATGGCAAAAAGTGAAGAATAACTAAAGAGCCTCTTGATGAACATGAAAGAGGAGAGATAAAAAGTTGGCTTAAAACAGCATTCAGAAGACTAAGATCATGGTATCTGGTCCCATTACTTCATTGAAAATAGATGGGAAGAAATTGGAAACAGTGACAGACTTTTGTTTTTTGGGCTCCAAAATCATTGTAGATTGTGACTGCAGCAATGAAATTAAAAGGCACTTTCTCCTTGGAAGAAAAGCTATGATCAATCTAGACAGTGTATTAAAAAGCAGAGACATTACTTTGCCAACCAAGGTCTGTCTAGTCAAAGATACGGTTTTTCCAGTAGTCATGTATAGATGTGAGAGTTGGACTATAAAGAAAGCTGAGTGCTGAAGAATTGATGCTTTTAAATTATGGTTTTGGAGAAGATTCTTGAGAGTCCCTTGGACTGCAAGGAGCTTCAACCAGTCAACCCTAATGGAAATCAGTCCTGAATATTCATTGGAAGGACTGATGCTGAAGCCGAAGCTCCAATAATTTGGCCACCTGATGTGAAGAACAGATTCATTCAAAAAGACTCTTGTGCTGGGAAAGACTGGAGCAGGAGGAGAAGGGGATGACAGAGGATGAGATGGTTTAATAGAATCACTGACTCGATGGATATGAGTTTGAACAAGTTCCAGGATTTGGTGATGGACAAGGAAGATTGGTGTGCTGCAGTCCATGGGGTCGCCAAGAGTCAGACACAATTGACTGACTGAACTGAACTGTCTGAAGGGGTTTGGACAATTCACAGAGCTGAGGTGGGTATGCTGCTAGGAAACGTCTCCCTTGTATGAGATTCCAATAAAGGAGTATCTTTCCCCAAATAGAAGACCAGTCAGTGTACAGTCCTTAATTGTCAGTGTATTAGCGGAATAACAAAGAAATTAGTGAAACTGAGCAAAGTGAGTGAGTAGCCAAGTGTTAGAGGAAAGAGAATGGGATAGAAGCCAGCTCATGTAGGACCTTATGGATAAGGTGTCTGTAAGTCTTACTCTGACGAGAGGAATTAGTTTTGCCTATTTTCCAGCTCAATTGTTGACAGCTTTCTTTACTCTCAAAAGTGCTTTTGTTTAGAAAAAAACATTATATTGTCACCCTACTTAAAAACAAGGCAGATGACACCACCCTTATGGCAGAAACTGAAGAGGAACTAAAAAGCCTCATGATGAAAGTAAGAGGAGAGTGAAAAGTTGGCTTAAAGCTTAACATTCAGAAATGAAGATCATGGCATCTGGTCCCATCACTTCATGGGAAATAGATGGAGAAATAGTGGAAACAGTGTCAGACTTTATTTTGGTGGGCTCCAAAATCAATGCAGATGGTGATTGCAGCTGTAAAATTAAAAGACGCTTACTCCTTGGAAGGAATATTATGACCAACCTAGACAGCATATTCAAAAGCAGAGACATTACTTTGCCAACAAAGGTCCGTCTGACAGTCAAGGCTTATAGTTTTTCCAGTAGTCATGTATGGATGTGAGAGTTGGACTGTGAAGAAGGCTGAGCGCCGAAGAATGATGCTTTTGAACTGTGGTGTTGGAGAAGACTCTTGAGAGTCCCTTGGACTGCAAGGAGATCCAACCAGTCCATTATAAAGAAGATCAGCCCTGGGTGTTCTTTGGAAGGAATGATGTTAAAGCTGAAGCTCCAGTACTTTGGCCACCTCATTCACAAAGAATTGACTCATTGGAAAAGACCCTGATCCTGGGAGGGATTGGGGGCAGGAGGGCAAGGGGATGACCAAGGATGAGATGGCTGGATGGCATCACTGACTCAATGGATATGAGTTTGAGTGAACTCCAGGAGTTGGTGATGGACAGGGAGGCCTGATGTGCTGCAGTTCATGGGGGTCTCAAAGAGTTGGACACAACTGAGCAACTGAACTGAACTGAATAATCATAAATTTTTACAATTATATATGTACGAGTGAAATCAAGAGCCATTATAGAGTAGTGAGCCGAGGAATGAGATGAAACCCATATACATTTTAAAGGAAGGATATTTAAAAATTTAAACATTTTTATGGAACAGAAATCACTGACTATCATGTCCAGGGTAAGGGTTACATTGAGCCGTGGAGGAGGAAAAATACTTCTCCTCTATCCATGTTAGCTTCTCAGCTGTGTTTCTGTAACAGAAAACAGATTAGTACGAGAAACATGTACAAATTTGTTTTACATGATACAGAAGGCTTCATAAGGAAATGAAGACCCAGTCAAATGAATGGTTAAACCTGAACATTTTTGTTGACTATGATGGCTACTTCATTTCTTCTAAGGGATTCTTGCCCACAGTAGTAGATATAATGGTCACCTGAGTTAAATTCACCCAGTACAGTCCATTTTAGTTCACTAATTTTTAAAATGTCAATGTTTACTCTTGCCATCTCACTTGATCACTTCCAATTTACCTTGATTCATGGACCTAACATTCCAGGTTCCTATGCAATATTGTTCTTTACAGTATCAGATCTTGCTTCTATCACCAGTCACTTCCACAACTGAGTGTTGTTTTTGCTTTGGCCCCATCTCTTCATTCTTTCTGGAGTTATTTCTCCACTCTTGTCCAGTAGCATATTGGGCATCTACCAACCTGGGGAATTCATCTTTCAGTGTTATATCTTTTTGCCTTCTCATAATGTTCATGGGGTTCTCAAGGAAAGAACACTGAAGTGGTTTGCCATTCCCTTCTCCAGTAGACCACGTTTTGTCAGAACTGTTGCCACAACCTGTTCATCTTAGGTGGCCCTTCATGGCATGGCTCACAGTTTCATTGAGCTAGAAGAGGCTGTGGTCCATGTGATCAGTTTGGATAGTTTTTTTGTGATTGTGGTTTTCATTCTCTCTGCCCTCTGATAGATAGGAATAAGAGGCTTATGGAAGCTTCCTGATGGGAGAGACTGATTGAGGGGCAAACTGGGTCTTGGTTTGACGGGTATAGCTATGTTCAGTAAAACTTTAATAAAATTTTCTGTTGATGGGAGGGGTTGCGTGCCCTGTTGCTTGACCTGAGGCCAAACTCTGGTGGAGGTAATGAAGATAATGGTGACCTTCTCCAAAAGGTCCCTTGCATGCACTGCTGTACTCAGTGCCTCAGACCCTGCAGCAAGCCACCACAGACCCATGCCTCCACCGGAGACTCCTAGACACTCATGGGCATGCCTGGGTCAGTTTTTCGTGGGGTCTCTGCTCCTTTCTCCTGGGCCCTGGTGTGCACAAGCCTTTTTTGGTGCCCTCCAAGAGTCTGTTCCCCAGTCCTGTGTAAGTTCTGGTGGTTCTATGGTGGGTTTCATGGTGACCTCCTCCAAGAGGGCTTAAGCCATACCCAGGTCTACTGCAGCAGGCCACTGCTGATCCATAACGCCACAGGAGATACCGACACTGTTCTGGCTCAGTCTCTGTGGGTTGGGCATGTGGTTGTGCCCTTCCCAGGTTGAGCAGCACAGTGACCGGGTGCTTGGTGAGCACACTCTCCCAGGTGGGCCATGCATCTTAATCACCTCCCTGTCTAGGCTGCTTGCTTTCCCAGGTGTGTTGTGAGAGCACCATCTCAGGTGTGCCCTATGTCTTTTCTGGAGAGTTGATCTCAAGCTGCGACCCTCCTGGCAGATGTCAACCATCTAGGATCTCAGGAAAACGTGGTTAGCATCTGGGAGCCTGCTCACAGTTTGGTAGAAGATGCCATCTCTGGGGCTGAGATTGTAGTAGCCCCTTGCTCTGGCTGTCTCAAGCCTCTCCCTCTGCCTCCAGGCGAGAAAGAGCTGGTATGCAGCCTTTAAGCTCCTGGTGGCTTAGATGATAAAGCATCTGTCTACAATGCGGGAGACCTGGGTTCGATCCCTGGGTTGGGAAGATCCCCTGGAGATGGAAATGGCAATCCACTCCAGTACTATTGCTTGGAAAATCCCATAGACAGAGGAGCCTGGTAGGCTACAGTCTATCGGGTCACAAAGAGTCAGACACGACTGAGCCACTTCACTTTTCACTTTCTTGATATTCGCTCAGTCTTCTGTTCTGTGAGTGGGCCATAATGGCATTAGGTTAGAGCCTTTTGAAAGAAAATTCTCTTTTCTGCAGTTGTGGATAGGCATTGGCCATTTGGTGCAAATAACCAACTCATTGGAAAAGACCATGATACTGGGAAAGATTGAAGGTGAGAAGAGAAGGGGATGACAGAGGATGAGATGGTTGGATGGTATCACTGACTCAATGGACATGAGTTTGAGTAAGCTCTGGGAATTGGTGATGGACAGGGAAGGCTGGCATGCTGCAGTCCATGGGTCACAAAGAGTCGGACTCAACTGAGTGACTGAACTGAACAGACTGAACTGAACATTTTTATGGTTTTGATGAAGAATGGAAATCATGGGAAAATGTGATAGAACCATGCGTCCGAGGAAGTGTAGTGAACAGAGGGGAACTGAGTAAGTCCTGTGGTTCAGGTTCCTCTCCATGTCCTTCCATCTTTAGAGATGAGGAGGTTCTATTCCTCCCAGTAGAGGAAGAACAGTTCTCACATGAGAGTCTTAGGTCCTGTTTTGGGGAGATGCTCAGAAAGTCCTTTCTGAACCTGCCATTTCTCAAATTCCTTCATCTTAAAATATTAATACTGATAAGGCAGCATATTTGAGGGGTTATATCCCCTGAATCTCATTATAACCAATTGCTAAAATCTCCTAGGAGTATGGAGGAGTAATCCCAGGCCTACAGAGATGGCAGAAAAGACAGGTGAGCTTCAAACCTGGTAGTTTTATGGGAAAGGGATGGCAGATAAGAGTCTGAAGGATAGAAATAAGGAGCAAAGAAGAAATCTGTCCCATCTCATGGCTCACTAGAAGGTTTCAAAAAAAACAATGATTAAGTTTGAGAGTCAGATATCAATTAGAGCAAAAAAGTGAAAGTTATGTTTTCTGACTGTACCTATTATACAGTACCGTGAATGTATGTAAAATGTCTGAAAGCATAGATACTTCAGCTAGACAAACGTGACATTGAATTTTATTACGAAGTGTGCAAATTTAGGAAAGATGTTGAATTTTTTAAGTCTCATTTTTCTCTTCAAAAATGGGTGCAATATACTTACCTAATTTTTGTAAGAAGAGGTTGGAATAGGAAGAATCACTATCTAGTGTGGAGTCTGAAATATTACAATAGACAAATAGTAACCCAAACAGATACTTTAAAAGTTTATATTAAATAAATTGATAAAATACTCTATCCAGGTTCTAAGGCAAAAAATTAACTAGATTACTTTCTCAAAATGGCAACCCACTCCACTAGTCTTGACAGGAAAATTCCAGGGACAGAGGAGCTTGGCAGGCTATAATCCACGGGGTCGCAAAGTTGGACACGACTGAGCACACACACATACATTATCAAAAAGCATCTACTGAGCATATTCTATATATAGGTTGCAAAGAGAAATGGACTCAATTCATTAACTTCCCCCTTTTAAAATATGCACATTTTCAGGTCATTATGCTCCAAATTCAACAATGGCTTTTAATTTTATTTAAAATGAAAGCTTAAGTTTGAAAGAACCAATGTAAAGGATTTCTCTATGCAAATATGATTTTAATACTGCTTGCTAACTTCACATCAAGATGAAATTGAGCCTTTTACTTCAGGCCAAGATGAAATTAGTTCAGGCCAAGATGAAATAACATGGACTGGATTTATCTCTGGCTTAAAACAGCAAAAACAAAACAAAACTAGCAGTGATTTTTCAGGTACTGGATGTCAAACAACAAAAAACAAGTATCCTTGAATGACAAGAAGCAAACGAGGATGGCAGAGGTAGTGGAAAGGGGCCCCCAACTGCCCCATGTTTCTGCCCTGGGAGAGTTTCCAGCAACAGGGCAGGAGAGGGAGCTAACAGGAGTCTGGCAGTCTCTCTGCAGTAAAGGGTTGGAGCTGAGGTGCAGAAAACAACAAGACAGCTAGAGTTCATAGATCAGAGGACAGGAGAAAGAAGGCTATGCAGAAAAACACCTCTGAGCTATGGAGAGATTCTGTGGTGGTATATTCCGCTGAATACTAATCAGCACAAGTCTGTGAAGAAACTGCTGATTCCAACAAAAAACATGTGAGAGGTAAAGAAACATCCATTCCTGGAATTCAAACTGGGCCTAGAATAGTGCTTGTTCTAGCAGCCAGAATGGTGGAAAGAGAAAGAGAAAAAAAATGTCGCTGGAGAATGTTATACAGGTTTTGAGAGCTATGGTACTTACCATTTTTCTATAAAGGGCTTAGCTGAGATAGTGACAGAAAAGAAGCTCTAAAGAGGGAAAAAAGGAAATAAAAATGGCACCTTTAGAAAAAATTTCTACTACCAGAAGTGATAAAATGAGACCAGTAAACGGTAGCCAATGGATAGTGATTTGGGTTCGAAGGAAGCTATTGATTCCGACCAGTATGACAAGTCATCAGCAAATCCCCTGCTTGGAAACCAATATCTTCTCCCTCCAAAAATATCCCTTTTAAAAGGATGAGGGGCAGGAATGTGGCTGCCTTCCTCTGGCGGTCTATGATGCAAAATAAAATGTCTAAAGCAATGTGTCGTAAACTCCAGTCTATTAAATAAAATTCGTCTAGGAAATCTTGTTAAACTTCAGATAGTGATACAATCGGCCTAGGGTGAGGCCAGCCATTCTGCATATCTGTGTCCACCCAGAGCTGCTGTTGCTGGTAGCCAGGCCACACTTAAGTAGTGAAGCTCTAACAGCTTTCAAGTGCTGTGTGCACTTTAATTGCTGGTGTTTAGTCACTTAGTCTTTTCTCACTCTTTTGTGACCCCATGGACCGTGGCCTATCAAGTTCCTCAATCCATGGGATTTCCCAGGCAGATTATTGGAATGCGTTGCCATTTCTCTCCAGGGTATCTTCCCAATCCAGGGATCAAACTAGTGTCTGTGGCACTGGAAGGTGAATTCTTTACCACTAAACTACCAGGGAAGCCCACACTTTAATTAGGAGGTCCTAAAAATAGAGCAGTGGAGCCCAAGTTTTTGTGGCACCAAGGTACATATACCATTTCTGTTACATAAGTAGCAGTAGTTGTTGTTTAGTCACTAAGTCATACCTGACTCTTTTGTGAATCCAATGGGTTATAGCCTGCCAGGCTCCTCTGTCCATGGGATTTCCCAGGCAAGAATACTGGAGTGAGTTGCCACTTCCTTCTCCAGGGGATCTTCCTGACCCAGGGATTGAATCTATATCTCCTGCATTGCAGGAGAGTTCTTTACCTGCTGAACTACCACCAGGGAAGTCCATAGTAAGTAGTACCTACTGCTAAGGAAGGAAGATGCCTAATGGAAACAATGTATAAAGAATATCAGATGATGTAGAACACTTTTATATTAAGAAGGGATAAAATCTACATTAGCAATATAAATATTTTCAGGATAAAACATTTACAGGCTTAAGTTTTATCCTGAAAATATTTATATTGCTAATGTAGACCTTGTCTCATAGTGCAATGGTAAAGAATCTACTTGGCAACTCAAGAGACGCTGGTGATGCATGTTTGATCCCTGGTTCAGGAAGAGTTCCTAAAGTAGGACATGGCAACCCATTCTAGTATTCTTGCCTGGAAAATTCCATGGACAAAGGAACATGGTAGACTTCAAAGGGTTGGACATGACTTAGCATGCACACACTCAAGCCCTTACCTTACATGTATAATATAAAGCAATTATATCTTGAATTGAGAACCTCCTAAGAACCACGATAAGATAACTAAGGGTTTGTATACCAAAAAGTAATGGTAGAATGTGAAACCTTTGAAAGTTAATCCTTTGACAATAATGTAAACAGTTTATATGCTTTAGCACTATAAGCTAAACCAATTCTAAATAAAGGAATAGAAATTACAGATAAATGCACATTGACCTAAAAAATTCCTTCTACTGCAATTCCTTAATTGCCATCATTTAATGCCGAGGCTAAAGTTTTCTGAAAAGACTAAGACAATTTAAAATCAAGTTAGAAAAAGAGAATTCCTTTTAAATCATCTCAGATGACAAGTGGCCAGGAGAAAATTGATCTTAGAGATCTACCAGTGTCAACTGGCATCCAAGAAAGATGCTCTTGATTACATAGTCTGCATCCTTTGGCTATTATCTTAGAAAACTGAAGAGAGCCAACGAAGTTATAACTGTAGAGTAGTATATTTTCTTCAAGCCATTTTTCAATAATAGAACTGGAGCTGCACAATCACTAAAAGGCAGAGGTCCAGAGAGGAGCAGCTTATTATTAAGGAGGGCACTGAACCAACAAGTGTTTTTCATCTTTCTGAGTCCTCCTACACCTAGGAGCTAGACTGGTAAGATATTGAAACTTTGTGATTTGAGAACAAACCATGATGTCATTTGTCACACTGGTCCAGGTGAAGCAAACATAGGCAGTTGACTTCATAATGAGATTTGTGAAACAGTGACATACCGGTTATATATTCTGATTTCAGGCAAGGTGCTATTTCAGTGACTAAAGGTGGTGATTTTCTCTCCACTTTGTAACTGCCCCCTCCTTCACACCTCCCTGCCTACTGGGCAATTTGCTGGAGATTTGGCATGGCCCCTGGAGTTCATTATTCAGAACTGCAGCTTATAAATATACAGATTCTATAAATAAATAGAAATTCTATAAATAAATAGAAATGCTATTTTCCCATTTATTTCCTATGAAGGAAATGAAGAGAATAGCATTTCTAAACACTTATTCAAGCAATCATTTGGTTCTTTGATTTTCTTTGGGAGTGAGCCTTGTTGATTCTGGCAGATATTCAGTCTTTTTCATTAAGTGCCTCTCACTGATAAGTAGAAAGAAAATGTTGCATCATATGGGAACCAAAATACTTCCGTGCAAAGTTCTCCCATTGATCGTCTTTAGCTATTTGGCTTTCTTAAAAGCAAAGCAAAGCAAAATATTGTCTATCAGGTTATCCAACCAAATAGTTGCCTAATTTTCAGACCATGTTGCGATATGACTTAAAGCCCCAGAGGATGTACAAAACATATACTGTGATTCAGTGTCAGCAACAATTTATTATAGACAATTGTAAAAATATAGTTTAATAAAAGGCATTTTATTTGCTATACTATGGTAATAGTGAAATCTTTTTAGTTTGGATATAAGGTAGGAGGAAAAAAAGTATGTTCCGAAAGAGTTTGAGTTTTCTTTTTTCCTTCCTTTCTTTGTCCTTTCTTTTCTCTCTCCTTACCACTCTTAACAGCCAAGATGCCAGGACATTCCTTTGATGGAGTTGATATCTAGATCTAATTTTCTCATTTTAATGGTATGTATGGTTTTCCAGTACTCCGTCTGAAATAATGATATGCCACCATAATGGAAGACCAAGCCTATTTTTGTAATTTGAGGGTAATTTACAAAGTGTGTGGCTGTATGCTATATGACTTCTTTTGTCAAAGTTGCATGCCCTCAACTCAGCTGAGAAAACAGTTATTGGAAGCCAAGGATTTGCAAAGCCACTGTGTATTAAATGACCAATGATAGCCTCTGCCAATTCATGGAGGAGACAGCTACTTGCAAAAACTGTGTGAGACAAACTCAGGAAAGCTGTGTAACTATTTAATTCATTTAAACATCTGCTGAGTTATTGTTATGATGAAGTGAGGTAAAGTCTCTCAGTCGTGTCTGACTCTTTGCGACCCCATGGACTGTAGCCTACCAGGCTTCCCTGTCCATGGGATTCTCTAGGCAAGAATACTGGAGTAGGTTACCATTTCCTTCTCCAGGGGATCTTCCCGACCCAGGGATTGAACCCGGGTCTCCAATATCAGAGGCAGACGCTTTAACCTCTGAGCCATCAGGGAAGCCCATTGTTATGATAGGCACTATGAAAAGCAGTGACAGAAGGAGACAGCTTTGACCTTGAGAAACATGCAATCAAAATTTAGAAAGACAAGGAAGTACATAGTGCTGTGGTAATTGCTATAAAGAACATAGGCATGTATGCAATGAATCTCTGAACTTCTCAATGTCAAAGACGATAGGTACTAAACCTACACATATGTGCTATCAGACTTCCCTGGTGTCTCAGATGGTAAAGCGTCTGTCTACAATGAGGGAGACCTGAGTTCGAGCCCTGGGTTGGGAAGATCCCCTGGAGAAGGAAATGGCAATCCACTCCAGTACTGTTGCCCGGAAAATCCTATGGACAGAGGAGCCTGGTGTGCTACAGTCTATGGGGTCGCAAAGAGTCAGACATGACTGAGCAACTTCACTTCACTTCATATGTGCTGTCACTTTAATGGCAGACATCAATATCAGATTAGAAAACTGCTAAGCCTGAACAGAGCCCTTTCACCCACAGTATTAACATCCAAGTCACCATAGAAGCCATCTGTTCCCGTGCACAATCTTAGATATTACGTTCTTGCTCTTCTTCCAGTCCTTGCCAAGTCAATTACCAGTTTCTATGGATGCATTTCATCGTAACACATTCACTGCAAATGTGTCTGTGCAGTTCTCTATTCCTCATCCAAATCTAGTTCATTTTTTCTTAATATACTACAACTGTGGGCTTCAAATTGTACCCTTTGATTTAATCTTTTAATTCTATAGCAAGTGTCTATAACACTCCATATATAACTCCCAGTTTGTGAATCATAAACTTATGATTTATATTTTTCATAAATTAGGATCTTAATTCTTCAATTTAGTAATTAAGGTGGAGAAGGAAATGGCAGCCCACTCCAGTATTCTTGCCTGGAGAATCCCAGGGAAGGAAGAGTCTGGTGGGCTGCCGTCTATGGGGTCGCGCAGAGTCGGACACGACTAAAGTGACTTAGCAGCAACAGTAGCAGTAATTAAGGGCCATCATAATTACTCTAACTGTACCAACATGCATATCACTCTAAAGTTTATAAGGAACATTTATACCATGATCATGACATTAATCTACAGAGAATAGGTAAAATATATTATTTTTCTAAGAGAGATAATGACTCTTCTGAAGCAACAGGGCAATTGAGAATGACCCCAGTTTGAATTTAGGTATTCTGTCTTCAAATATGAATCTTCCAAGATATAATAATCAATACCACTTTACATAAATCAGATGTCCCTATAATGATAGTTTTCTTCAAGAATAATGGGTTACCTGGCCACACATAAACAAAAACAAAAAAATCTTTTACTTGAAATGCTTTTCTTCATTTTATATTATTCCATGTCTATTATTTCCTCAAGGACACCAACTGACCTTCTTTAGAAAATCACTTCTGGGTAGAATTCATCTTACTTTTATTATCTTTAAAATTAATCAATTGTTCTCCATACTTATTTATTCAAATTTTACTACACTATCTTCACTTGCTGTATTAGTTTATAGTTTGTTTGACCTTGATATTTATAGTTGACTTCAACTCTCTTAGACATACTATGTATTTTAATATTTAAACATATTATATAATACTTCATATATTTCTTTGCATATAGCAAATATTCATTGAATACCTGTAGGCCATTCAATGATCCATTGGAAAGAAACTAATTTTTCCCATTGCATACTGTCTCTTTTGTCTCTAGATATAGTTGTGGTAGGCAGATTAATGGCCTCCCAAAGATGTCCATGTTTAATCCCCAGAAACTATGATTTGTTTAGGTTAAATGCAAAGAGCGATTAAAAAGTTCCAGAAAGAATTAAATGTGCTAATCAGCTGACCTTGTAATGGGGAGATTATTCTGGATTACGTGGGAGGCTTGACACATCACAGTTCAGTTCATTTTAGTTCAGTCGCTCAGTTGTGTCCAACTCTTTGCAACCCGATGAATCACAGCATGCCAGGCCTCCGTATTCATCACCATCTCTCGGAGTTCACTCAGACTCATGTCCATCGAGTCAGTGATGCCATCCAGCCATCTCATCCTTGGTCATCCCCTTCTCCTCCTGCCCCCAATCCCTCCCAGCATCAGAGTCTTTTCCAATGAGTCAACTCTTCACATGAGGTGGCCAAAGTACTGGAGCTTTAGCTTTAGCATCATTCCTTCCAAAGAAATCCCAGGGTTGATCTCCTTCAGAGTGGACTAGTTGGATCTCCTTGTAGTCCAGAGGACTTTCAACAGTCTTCTCCAACACCACAATTCAAAAGCATCAATTCTTCGGCGCTCAGCCTTCTTCACAGTCTAACTCTCACATCCATACATGACCACAGGAAAAACCATAGCCTTGACTAGATGGACCTTTGTCGCCAAAGTAATATCTCTGCTTTTGAATATACTATCTAGGTTCGTCATAACTTTTCTTCCAAGGAGTAAGCATCTTCTAATTTCATGGCAGCAATCACCATCTGCAGTGATTTTGGAGCCCCCCAAAATAAAGTCTGACACTCTTTCCACTGTTTGCCCATCTATTTCCCATGAAGTGATGGCACCCGATGCCATGATCTTCATTTTCTGAATGTTCAGCTTTAATCCAACTTTTTCACTCTCCTCTTTCACTTTCATCAAGAAGTTCTTTAGCTGCTCACTTTCTTTTCACATTCCAAGATGTCTGGCTCTAGATTAGTGATCACATCTTCATGGTTATCTGGGTCATGAAGATCTTTTTTGTACAGTTCTTCTGTGTATTCTTGCCACCTCTTCTTAATATCTTTTGCTTCTGTTAGGTCCAGACCATTTCTGTCCTTTATCTAGCCCATCTTTGCATGAAATGTTCCCTTGGTATCTCTAATTTTCTTGAAGAGATCTCTAGTCTTTCCCATTCTGTTGTTTTCTTCTATTTCTTTGCATTGATCACTGAAGAAGGCATCACAGGAGTTCTTATAAATAATAGAGGGAAGCAGAAGAGAGACAACCAGAGAGATGGTAGCATGAGAAGGATTCACCCAACTGTACTGGATTTATAGATTCAGCAAGGGAGCATGAATGAAAGCACAGGGAACTCAGCTAGGTGTTCTTTGATGACCTGGATGGGTGGATGGGGGTGGAGTGGGAGAGAGGTCCAAGAAGGAGAGGATGTATATGTACACATAACTGATCCAGTTCATTGTACAGCAAAAACTAACAGCACTGTAAAGCAATTATCCTCCAATAAAAAGGAAAAGAGAGAGAGAGAGACAGTGTTAATGGCCTCCAAAAGCTGGAAAAGATAAAAAAAGAAAACAGATTTTCCTCTAGAATCTCTAGAAAGATGGGTAGCTGTAATTTTAACCTAAGGGAGACCAATTTCATCCTCTGACTTTCAGAACTATATGATGATAAATTTGTGCTGTTTTAAGCCATTGTTTATGATAATGTGTTCCAGCAGTCACAGGAAATGAATATATAACTAACATACCATTTATTTGATAAAAATACTAAAGATGGACTTTCATGGAAAATCTGTTGAGATTTTCTGAATCATATGAAGAGTATATTTCTACTCAGCTTAAATTTTCCACAAGTATTTTCTGCGCGTGTTTGAAACCTGGTTATAAACAATTGCAGCTAAATGTCAGTCAGTCAGTCAGTCAGTCAGTCAGTCAGTTCAGTAGCTCAGTTGTGTCTGATTCTTTGCAACCTGATGGACTGTAGCACACCAGGCCTCCCTGTCCATCACCACCACCCAGAGCTTGCTCAAACTCACATCCATCGAGTTGGTGATGGCATCCCACCATCTCATCCTCTGTCGTCCCCTTCTCCTTCTGCCTTCAATCTTTCCCAGCATCAGAGTCTTTTCCAGTGAGTCAGTTCTTCACATCAGGTGGCCAAAGTATTGGAGCTTCAGCTTCAGTAACAGTCTTTCTAATGAATATTCAGGACTGATTTCCTTTAAGATTGACTGGTTGGATCTCCTTGCAGTCCAAGGGACTCTCAAGAGTCTTCTCCAACACCACAGTTTGAAAGCATCAATTCTTTGGCTCTCAGCTTTCTTTATAGTTCAGCTCTCACATCCATACATGACTACAGGAAAAACCACAGCTTTGATTAGACAGATCTTTGTCAGCAAAGTAATGTTTCTTCTTTTCAATATGCTATCTAGGTTGGTCATAGCTTTTCTTCCGAGGAGTAAGTGTCTTTTAATTTCATGGCTGCAGTCACCATCTGCTGTGATTTTGGAGCCCAGAAAACCAAAGTCTGTCACTGTTTCCATTGTTTCTCCATCTATTTGCCATGAAGTGATGGGACTGGATGCCATGATTTTAGAACATAAATCCTCTTTGCATGAGCCCTTCTACCCTTTTTGACTGCATCTATCATCATTATTCTTTCACTCAAGATCCACGCCATTCTATGTACAGCTTTCTAAAAGAGCTAAGTGCACCTCTAAATTCTGGCTTTTTATCATTGCCCCCTTGCCCTCCACACACTTGAGTTTTAAAAGTCAGTTTGGACATCACTTCCATGGCAATCTTGCTGTCCTTCATCTGAGGTAGGCCCTGTCCTTTGTGTCTCCTTTGCTTACTATATATTATTTGCTATAGTTTAGTTGCTTTTTAATATCTCAGTTTTCCTATCTAAGTTTTAAGCAACTTGTGCTCAGGAAGTATGCTTTGAGCCATCATTCCAACCCCAGCCTTAGCAGTGCTGTTCACAATAGTGACTCAATAAAATACTGGGCAGTGGACAGAAGAACTCTCAACCTCTCAAACATCTCTCTATAGTGCATTTTCAAATTATGTTCTGCATTTGATTCATTCTCATTCCCCAATGCCTCTTTTGCTGACATTTTAAATTTCTCCTTTTCACTGAGTTCTGTGGTAACATTCTATTTCCCTTCTTCCTTTTATTGCCAATTCCTGAGATGTGAGTCACACCTGTGCCACAGCTTCAACTCATTCACGTTTTAATCCTCTGCATATCTGGCTTTTGAAAGCACCCTACTACGGAAATTATTCTCTTAATATCACCACCTGCCTACTTCAATTCAATAACCTTTTCTCAATTCATGTTTTATTAAATCTCTCCAATTCTTTAGACTTTTGATCTTTAAGCCTCTTTATTATTCTTGTTCTTCTGTTCTTTTCTGCTAGTTTCTCTTTCTCCAGAGCTGGCCCTTTTCCTCTTGATTCATAACTGTGGTTCTTACTCTAATTTGGTTCTGTGTCTCCTGCTCCCCTGCTTAAAGACTCACACGATCTGTCCTCTCATAAGTTTTTACATCCCACTCCTTGGTTTCTCACATTTGTTTCAGGTCCATATGTGTAAAACTAAATGGCAATATAAATTTGTTTCTCTGACATTATTGGAAACTCAGCCTTTCCTAAACAAATATTATTTTCCCTGAATTCAGTTACCCTTCAGAATACACCCATGACTGTAAGGATAACGGCTTTAGTTGTAATTCCCTGTATTTGAAAATATAGAAGCAGCGTGGATTCCTATTTTTACTTTACCCATTAGATTCAATTATTCATAGTTTCCTCATATCTATGATATAAATAATATTAACATTCACAATTCTTTTGCCGTTTAGTGATTGTACACTTATTTCCTACCTAATTTTTTAGGCAGATATAATTTGAGTACAAATCCTAAGCCCATCTCTGTCTGCTGTTTAGCCAAGGGGAAGCTGTTTAACTTCTCTAAGCCTCAATTTTCTCAATTTATAGAAATAGCACCATAAACTTACCCAATAATACTAATAGTTTATATGCTCTGAAGTGAATTACTGTAAATAAAACATTAAGCCCAATTTCCAGCTAGAGTAAAAGCATTGATTAAATAGCAGATATTATTGTGTTCATCTCCCAAATGACACTTTTTTTTTTCACATGTTATCTCAGAAATCAAGTTGTTTCATAATCAATAGTATGTCATAGATTATGTGTCAATTTTGTTTACTCGTCATTCTAGGATAATCAATAAATAATGCATTGGCAAAAGGATTCTCTGCCTCTGAGCTACTAGGAGAGCCCATATTCATTTGAAATTGCTTGCCTTCCTCCTTGAATCAGAAGAGGGCAGTATTATTTCTTGCTTCCGTCCATTCTGATGTTTCACTTATTTTGGACATTTTCCTAGTCTGTTGCGGTAGGTTCTATTTAACATTCACTTCTGAAAGCCATAGATAAAAGGGCTCAAGCCAAATGTTAGTGGGCCTTTCAAGCACTGGCACCCAGTTTATGTATCCAATAGAACCATCACCTGAGAGTGGGCAGGAAGCTGGCAGAGGGGATGGAAAGAACACCTGTTCCCTTGAGTGATATTTGTCCCCTAGTGATCAGGGAAGAATGGGCATGTGTCCTGATTTTCACATTCTTTTAATATCCACAGTAGGAAGATATTCAGGCTTTTGAAAAAATAAAATTTGAGTAGTCAATATACATGAAATCTATGCAGTATATTTCTAGATGAAGTAAACTATCAGATTACTAACTTAAAATTAAACTATTTATAGGATTTATTTTAATAAAAATTTAATTTTGAGCAACCAATATAGGCTATAAGTGATCTGGGTTAAAAGACTGCTGTCCAGTGAAGAATAAGATTTGAAGTTTACAGAATATAGATTAGATTTAATGGTACAAAACTTATTTTGGACAACTAGCCTATATTTATATGCAATAATTATGCATCAGTTATGTAGTAATGCAAAATGATAAAACACCAGAATGCTAATCATTTAGATTTCTGTCAACCATGTCATGTATACTTAAACTCATTAAAAACATATTTTAAAAATCTGTTATCTTTTAAGTAAAGGCATACATATTTCTTTATTAATGAAGATTGCCCAATCTTATTAATGCAAAATGCAAATTATTGTTAAATAATATCAATACCTTTATAGTTGATTCCTTTTCTTATGTTACACCTACCTTCCCTTTCTACCATGGTGGAGTAGAAGGACATGCACTCATCTCCTGTGAGAACTCCGAAATTAAAACTTGCTGCTGGACAACCATCAACAGGAAAATGTTGGATCCCACCAAAAAAAAAAAAAAACCCACACCCAAAGGCAAAGGAGAAGCCCCAACAAGATGGTAGGAGGGGAGAAATTACATTTAGTATAAAACCCCATACCTACCAGAGACGCTCAGAGGGCTCAAACAAAATCTTTTGTGCACCAGGAGAATGCATAGAGACAGAGCTGCCTTTGAGTGTTTGAGTATCTTCTGTGGAGGTACAGGTCAGCAGCCTGTACACATGGATCACATGGACCACAGCCTGTCTAAATCAATGAAACTATGAGCCATGCCACTTAGGGGCACCCAAGATGGACAGGTCATGGTCAGAATTCTGACAAAGTGTGGTCCACAGAAGGGAATTGCAAACCACTTCAGTATTCTTGCCTAGAGAATCCCATGAACAGTATGAAAAGACAAAAAGATAGGACACTGAAAGATGAACTACCCAGGTCAGTAGGTGCCCAATATGCTACTGGAGAACAGTGGAGAAATAACTCCAGAAAGAATGAAGAGATGGAGCCAAAGCAAAAACAACACCCAGTTGTGAGTATGACTGGTGATGGAAGTAAAGTCCAAAGCTGTAAAGAATAATGTTCCATAGGAACCTGGAATGCTAGGTCCATAGATCAAGGTAAATTGGAAATGGTCAAACAGGAGATGGCAGGAGTGAACATTGACATTTTAGGGATCAGTGAACTAAAATGGACTGAAATGGGTAAATTTAACTCAGATGATAATTATATCTATGATTGTGGGCAAGAATCCATTAGAAGAAATAGAGTAGCCACTATAGTCAAGAAAAGATTCCAAAATGCAGTACTTGGATGCAATCTCAAAAATGACTCAAAACAGAATAATCTCAAAAACAGAATCATCTCTGTTCCTTTCCAAGGCAAACCGTTAAATATTACACTAATCCAAGTCTATGCCCCAAAGACTAAGGCCAAAGAAGCTGAATTTGAATGGGTCTATGAAGACCTCTTGAGAGTCCCTTCGACTGCAAGGAGATCCAACCAGTCCATTTTAAAGGAGATCAGCCCTGGGTGTTCTTTGGAAGGAATGATGTTAAAGCTGAAACTCCAGTTCTTTAACCACCTCATGCAAAGAGTTGGCTCATTGGAAAAGACTCTGATGCTGGGAGGGATTGGGGGCAGGAGCAAAAGGGGACAACAGAGGATGAGATGGTGGGATGGCATCACTGGCTCGATGGACATGCCTTTGAGTGAACTCTAGGAGATGGTGATGGACAGGGAGGCTTGGCGTGCTGTGATTTATGTGATTGCAAAGAGTCAGACATGACTGAGCGACTGAACTGAACTGATGAAGACCTACAAGGCTTCTAGAACTAACAGCAACAAAAGATATCCTTTTCATCATAGGGGACTGAAATGCAAAAGTAGGAAGTCAAGAGATACCTGGAATAACAGGTAAATTTGGCCTTGGAGTACAAAATGAAGCAGGGAAAGGCTAACAGAGTTTTGCTAAGAGAATGCACTGGTCATAGCAAATACCCTCTTCCAACAATACAAGAGAAGACTCTACACATGGACATCACCAGATGGTCAACACCAAAGTCAGATTGACTATATTCTTTGCAGCCAAAGACGGAGAAACTCTATACAGTTAGCAAAAAGAAAACCAGGAGCTGATGGTAGCTCAGTTCATGAACTCCTTATTGCAAAATTCAGACATAAATTGAAGAAAGTAGGCAAAACCACTAGACCATTCAGGTATGGCCTAAATCAAATCCCTTATGATTATGCAGTAGACATGACAAATAGATTCAAGGGATTAGCTCTGACAGACAGAGTGCCTGAAGAACTGGATGGAGGTTCATGACATTATATAGCAGACAGTGATCAACACCATCCATAAGAGAAAGAAATGTAAAAAGGCAAAATGGTTGTCTGAGGAGGCCTTACAGATAGATGAGAAAGGAAAAGAAGTGAAAGGCAAAAGAGAAAAAGAAAAACATACTCATTTGAATTTAGACTTCCAAAGAATAGCAAGGAGAGATAAGAAAGCCTTCCTTAGTGATCAGAGCAAAGAAACAGGGGAAAACAATAGAATGAAAAAGACTAGAGATCTCTTCAAGAAAATTAGAGATACCTATGGAACATTTATTCAATGATGGGCACAATAAAGGACAGAAATGGTATGGACCTAACAGAAGCAGAGGATATTAAGAAGAGGTAGTGACAATATACAGAAGAACTATACAAAAAAGATCTTCATAACCCAGATAACCATGATGATGTGATCACTCACCTAGAGCCAGACATCCTGGAATGTGAAGTCAAGTATCACTATGAACAAAACTAGTAGAGGTGATGGAATTCCAATTGAGCTATTTCAAATCTTAAAAGATGATGCTGTGAAAGTGCTACACTCAATATGCCAGCAAATTTGGAAAACTCAGCACTGGCCACAGAACTGGAAAAGGTCAGTTTTTATCCAATCCCCAAGAAAGGCAATGCCAAAGAATGTTCAAACTACTGCACAATTGCACTCATCTCACATGCTAGCAAAGTAATGCTCAAAATTATCCAAGCTAGGCTTCAATAGTATGTGTGCTGTGAACTTCCAGATGTTCAAGCTAGTTTTAGAAAAGGCAGAGGAACCAGAGATCAAATTGCCAACATCTGTTGGATCATTGAAAAAGTAAGAGAGTTCTGGAAAAATAACTAATTCTGCTTTATTGTCTATGCCAAATCCTTTGACTGTGTGGATCACCACAAAATATGGAAAATTCTTCAAGAGATGGGAATACCAGACCACCTGATTTGCCTCCTGAGAAATCTATATGCAAGTTAAGAATCAATAGTTAAAACTGGACATGGAACAACAGACTAGTTCCAAATCAGGAAACGAGTATATCAAGGCTATATATCGTCGCTCTGCTTATTTAACTCATATACAGGGTACATCATGTGAAATGCTAGACTGTATGAAGCACAAGCTGGAATCAAGATTTCCAGGAGAAATATCAATACCTCAGATATGCAGATGACACCACTCTTATGCAGAAAGTGAAAATCTAAAGAGCCTCTTGATGAAAGTGAAAGGGGAGTGAAAAAGTTGGCTTAAAATTTAACATTCAGAAAACTAAGATCATGGCATCTGGTTCCATCATTTCATGGCAAATAGATGGGGAAACAGTGGAAACAGTGAGAGACTTTATTTTCTTGGGCTCCCAAATCACTGTAGATGGTGACTGCAGCCATGAAATTAAAAGATACTTGCTCCTTGGAAGAAAGGCTATGACAAACCTGCTGCTACTGCTGCTAAGTCACTTCAGTGATGTCCAACTCTGTGCGACCCCATAGACGGAAGCCCACCAGGCTCCCCCATCTTTGGGATTCTCTAGGCAAGAACACTGGAGTGGGTTGCCATTTCCTTCTCCAATGCATGAAAAGTGAAAGTGAAGTCACTCAGTGGTGTCTGACTCTTCGCAACCCCAAGGACCGCAGCCTACTAGGCTCCTCCACCCATCGGATTTTCAAGGCAAGAGTACTGGAGTGGGGTGCCATTGCCTTCACCGATGACAAACCTAGATAGCATATTAAAAAGCAGAGACGTTACTTGCCAACAAAAGATCCATTCAAGTCTATGGTTTTTCCAGGGTCATGTATGGATGTGAGAGTTGGACTGTAAAGAAAGCTGAGTACTAAAGAATAGATGCTTTTGAACTGTGATGTTAAGAGAAAACTCTTGAGAGTCTCCTGGGTCACAAGCAGATCAAACCAGTCTATCCTAAAGGAAATCAATCCTGAATTTTTATTGGAAGGACTCATGCTGAAGCTGAAACTCCAAAACTGTGGCCACCCAATGAGAAGAACTGACTCACTGGAAAACACCCTTAGCTGGGAAAGATTTAAAGCAGGAGGAGAAGGGGATGACAGAGGATGAGATGGTTAGATGGAATCACCAACTCGATAGACAGAGTTTGAATGAGTTCTGGGAATTGGTGATGGACAGGGAAGCCTGGTGTGTTGCAATCCATGGGGTCACATAGAGTTGGACAGGATTGAGTGATTGAACTGAACTGAACTGAACTGCACCCTGCTCCTGATAGGATCTAACTCTTACTGAAACAAACTATCAGAATCCAATCACTTTGACTAACTTAAGCATTCTTGTTTTTGTTTTCCCTCAATCACAAAAATTTCCTGAAAATAGCTCGAGGGATATTTAAAAATTATTCTTCAAATACTCAGTTGGATCTGTCCAAATTTACACACATGTATACATGTTGCCAAAACTAATTTAATTCAACTTACAGTTGATATAATTTGTTCTTCCTTTTTAACTCATTAACTGATTCTGGGCCTACAATGTACTTTTTTTTAGATTAAAGAGTCAAAAATCATTGTTCTGATTTGCTCAAACAGGTAAGAGTTATATGCTGATTTTGTTTTTATGGGAAATATACTGCCATATTTACTCTGTGTTTGGTGTAGTCTAAAGATGAATCAAAATCATTGTCACGAACTCTGGGGAAAATAAAAACAGTGTCTTAGAAAAGTCTCTATAAACAGGATATGCTTTCTGCTATACTGGAAATATCAGTTAGTGAGATAATAATAAAAGTAGGACATGTTCAATCTTTTCATAGCTACAATTATTCAGGATTATCCTCCCTAGTGGCTCAGAGGTTAAAGCATCTGCTTCCAATGTAGGAGACCTGGGTTCAATACTTGGGTTGGGAAGATCCCCTGGAGAAGTAAATGGCAATCCACTCCAGTATTCTTGCCTAGAGAATCCCATGGACGGAGAAGCCTAGTAGGTTACAGTCCACGGGGTCGCAAAGAGTTGGACATGACTGAGCGACTTCACCTTCACCTTCAACCAAGATAAGCCAAGTTAGGTACATATACTCATTGTTAACTAATGTCTCAAATATATCCAAAGAGATAGAATCTTCTTCTGCATAGGCAGATCCACATATGGCTGACTCTTGCAAAGATTTTGTAAAAATTTTGGTTGCAGGGGGAGGATTTTATAGAGGTAATCATATATTTAAGGAGCAAAAATGATTATGGATCACACT
This sequence comes from Madoqua kirkii, assembly GCA_006408675.1. Taxonomy (NCBI): domain Eukaryota; kingdom Metazoa; phylum Chordata; class Mammalia; order Artiodactyla; family Bovidae; genus Madoqua; species Madoqua kirkii. Next base: position 12,745 of record SJYC01149739.1, on the reverse strand, counting down.
ATAACATTAAGATACTGATGTTTCTTTTGTCCATCTATCTCCCAAATATAGAAAGGAAGGAGAATCTTCTTCATTTTGTCTTTACTCTGACATCAAACTAACATTCTAGTTTCTACATAATAAGGGATCACATCTCATAGACAATTACCTTTGTGTTTTTGGAAAATAGACCCATTATAGGTGAGGTTGTTTAGTGGTTTTGGTTTCTCATGAACCCTCTCACCTTGGCTTGCAAATGGGTACCTACTTACTGTGTTCTCAAATGGCTTACTCTATGCATACACATCCCAGTATGTCTCCCTCTTTACATAAGGACACCAGTCATACTGGACTAAATCCCACTCACAGGACCTCATTTAACTTTTAGTTACCTATTTAAAGGGATTCCCTGATGGCTCAGTGAGTAAAGAATCTCCTACTTACTGTGTTCTCAAATGGCTTACTCTATGCATACACATCCCAGTATGTCTCCCTCTTTACATAAGGACACCAGTCATACTGGACTAAATCCCACTCACAGGACCTCATTTAACTTTTAGTTACCTATTTAAAGGGATTCCCTGATGGCTCAGTGAGTAAAGAATCCACTTGCAATGCAGGAGATGCTGGTTGCAACCCACTCCGGTATTCTTGCCTGGGAAATCCCATGGACAGAGGAGCCTGGTGAGTTATAGTCCATGGGGTTGCAAAAGAGAAAGACACCGCTTAGCAACTGAACAACAACAACAAATGGCTCCTCTTGGGCATATGTCCCTAAAACAAATAAACAAGTAATCTGTACCACAACCCTTTATGTATAATTATATCCTGATATCATTAAGAACAGCATACTTGAAATAATACATCCAACTGAAGAAAAAGAACTCTAAGATTTACACAGTGGCTGTGAATCCATAACACTGCTGAAATCTTACTGTGCAGGTTAACATTTCCTGCTTTGGCAGGGAAATAAATTCTTTGGTTAGGCCTTCATTTCCTCCAATGTGGAGAAACTCATCAGAGTTCCTCCACATCCTTAGCTTTTCATTCCAGTTGATCCCAATCTAAGCATCCTGTTTGGTCACATCTGAGACGGGCACTGAGGCCAGTTGAGGGTGGCCCAATTTCAGAAGTTCAAGTATTTTAGTACAAATGTGAGCCAGGAATCACTTTAGAAGTTGAAGAAAAAAGCCATTTTTTAATGTACCTGTTTCTTAAATTATTAACATTAGTTCTATCACCAATATCAGAACCTGGTTGTACTCAATTTCCTCCCTTACCTTCAACTGAAAATAATTATTGCAACAGAACCCTAACTCACCTTCCTATGTATTCCTTTAGTATGTTTTTCAAATTATCACCTGAGAATTACCTTCTAAATTTAAAACTGCTAATGTTGCTTCCCTTGACAACTCATCAATTGCTTCCCATGATCTGCTGAATAAAATGCAAACTCTTTAGCATTATATGCAAATTTGTTTAGCTCTCAACTCTTTAATACTGTCTGTTTCTAGCCTGATTGATTTGCTTGATTTCCATACTCCAGACAAAGCAACATACTGGCAAAAATTTAACTCCTTGAATACATATGGCATTTATTCCATATCCCACGTGTTTTCACACACAAGTCTACCTTTCCTATCCTCCCCACCCTGTTGCTGTTCATATATTCGTATTTTAAGTCAAGTTCAAGACCTCTCTGATAGATTCCCTTGAGATAGGGTTAACTACTCCCTTCCCAGGGCGACAATAAATGCTGCACAGACCATATGAACAAGGTATATTAAAAAGATGCATTGGAGAAGGAAATGGAAACCCACTCTAGTATTCTTGCCTGGAGTATCCCAGGGACAGGGGAGCCTGGTAGGCTGCCATCTATTGGGTTGCAGAGTCGGACATGACTGAAGCGACTTTGTAGTAGCCAAAGTGTGAAATCTGGAGAACTTGCATGTTTATTTATTCTTATATTTAACACAATGTCTGGCATGATTTTTGTGTTCAAAACATTAATTGGGGTAGTAAAGAATAATGGTAAAAAATTGTACCACATAATAAGGTAAGCACTAGTTTAAATCCTGATTTTTTCCATAACTAGCTTTGGAACCTTGTATAATCTAATTAATGTAATTCGTACACCTGCAAAATGGGAATAATGATAGAACTGGTCATAGTTAAAATTTAGTAATGTGATTTCATTAAGAAGTAAGCCTGGCCTATAGCAGATGCCTTATAAACTTTAGATTACATTGACTTTTATCTCTGTTGCGTGGATAAAGAATTGGCTTATTCTGACTTAGATGGCTTCATATATAAGGCCATGTAGTATACCACTTACGAGGTCTAGTTAAATACCATCAAGATCTCATTAAAACTGACAAAATTCTTCTATGTATTCTTAATAGTTGAGACAGGTTATCACTATATTTATTGTTGTTGGACATAAAATCTACAGAGGGAAATAGATTTTACAAACTGAGTAGCAGTAAAAGAAAACAGTTTTATACTTGGTAGGATTGTCTTATTAATATGGGAGCTGGGTGGCTGAAGTGGCCACCATATTAGAAACTTACATTCTAATACTGATTTCATTTTTATCTTGTTTCTTTCAATGCATATTCATGAGTCATAAATATCTTCTTTTTAACTATGAAAGACAGATTTTTTAGGGCTGTAATGAGTATTGTGAGGGCCACATAATGAGTAAATCATTACCATGTATCTTTAAAGCATCCCAAGGAAAGGAAGCTGCTGCTCTCTCAGGAGGCAGGGATTCGAAAGCATAAAGGCAAAATAATATTTTTCTTGTGTAATTATCTCAGTGACCCTCAAACAGCTCATTAACTCTAGCCAACATTTTCCTTTCTAATTTAAGTGTAGTGGTGCTAAATTATTTCTGGAACCCTGGTCATAGCTATTAACCTGACTCTGACTGTTGTTTCAGAGCTCACTTCATTCCTGTTCCTTTAGCAAGTTGGCACAAGCTATTTTTAGTAAGGAAGGAAAACAAATTAAGTGTTAGTTAATCAGCCATGTCTAACTGTTTGTAACCCTATGGATTGTACCCCACTAGGCTCCTCTGCCCATGGAATTCTCCAGGAAAGATAATGGAGAGGGTTATGATTCCCTTCTTCCAGTGGATCTTTCCAAGCCAGGGATCAAACCCAGGTCTCCTGCATTCCAGACAGATCCTTTACCATCTGAGCCACCAGGGAAGCCCCACAAGCTATTTTAGCCCAACCATAATATAACTAAGAGGAGACAAGTAAATCTAACTTGATTTCTAGAACAAGATCTAACCGCCTTCTTACTGTATTTTTTCCCAATAGTAGCTCAAAACAGAGTAGTCATGGAAATTAAAAGTCAGACCTTTTCTCCATCTTTACTACAGTCTCAGCATATATTAAGCATTAACATAGAAAGATCCCTAAGCAACACTTGATGGAATCTACTTTCCACCTCCATCTTTATAAGCATATGACTAGTGGTCTAACCCCAACAAAAGATGATGCTCCTAATGGAAAGATCAGAACCATTTGACCCTGGGCTAGGCTGACACAGGCTATGTTGTTTTTCTTTTGGGAAGGACTGACCTCCATTGAGATCTTTCCTTAAAATGGTTGGGTGAGTGACCACGTGATAGAGAAAAAGTACATTAGCAAGAGTATGGTAATTTGTCTTTACTGACTTCTTAAGAAAAATCTTAATATTAAGCCATGAGTTTCATTCAGGGAAAATTCATGTATTATGTGTGATTTCCATGTGTTTTGGCAAGTATTTTTAAAATAAATTATAGTGTTTTACAATATATAAGAACTCAGCAATAATCACAAATTAAATTGTTAGATGAAGGTAAGTGTTTGCCATCTCCTAATTCAAATCTATGGGCTTCCCTGGTGGCTCAGTGGTAAAAAATCCATGTGCCAACACAAGAGAGACACAGTTTCAATCCCTGGGTCAGAAAGATCCCCTGGAGAAGGAAATGGTGATCCACTCCTGTATTGCTGGAAAATCCCATGGAGAGAGAAACCTGGTATGCTACAGTCTATGGGTACAAAGAGTAGGACACAATTTAGTGACTAAACAACAACAGGTTCAAATATTTCCAACGAAGAAACTGTCGATGTGTTCAGACTACCCAAGTTTCTGACAGCTCAGATCTGAAAGTAAGTAGTTTGTAGTTGTTGCTGCTGCTGCTGCTGCTAAGTCGCTTAAGTCGTGTCCAACTCTGTGGGATCCCATAGATGGCAGCCCACAAGGTAGAAACCTGGTATGCTACAGTCTATGGGTACAAAGAGTAGGACACAATTTAGTGACTAAACAACAACAGGTTCAAATATTTCCAACGAAGAAACTGTCGATGTGTTCAGACTACCCAAGTTTCTGACAGCTCAGATCTGAAAGTAAGTAGTTTGTAGTTGTTGCTGCTGCTGCTGCTGCTAAGTCGCTTAAGTCGTGTCCAACTCTGTGGGATCCCATAGACGGCAGCCCACAAGGCTCCCTCATCCCTGGGATTCTCTAGGCAAGAACACTGGAGTGGGCTGCCATTTCCTTCTCCAATGCATGAAAGTGAAAAGGGAAAGTGAAGTCCCTCAGTCATGTCCGACTCTTAGAGACCCCACGGACTGCAGCCCACCAGGCTCCTCCATCCATGGGATTTGCCAGGCAAGAGTACTGGAGTGGGAACTTAAATGTGAGTGTGAACATGCCTGGGTCTGTGTATGATAGCAGTGATTCTAGTCATTTAAATTCTTGTTAACACCATGTTTGACAAAGAGTGGTTGAATTACAAGAAGTATGTCATGTAAGGAGAAAAGACTATCTCCATATCCTATATCAGTTGTCCAGTTCAAAAGGGGATGTTAATATCCATTTATTTCACAAGCTTAATTTTATTGCATAGGCTTGACCTTATACCTCCCTTTCTAAATTCGTGAAGTGTCATTTATTATTGAAGAGTAATCTGTGCCAAATGCGTATGAAGAGACATCTACCTAACAGTGATGCCTAATTAGGAATACAAAAGAACAAGAGCAGGAACAAAGACGGACAAGGTCCAAAAGTTTCAAAGAGGAGCTACATGAAACTGTACATAAAAACTGTAAGAAGTCAAACAAATGCGGTTATATTTCCCAGGGGAGTAGGGGTGGGGGTAGATGGAACAGTGTATAAAACTTGAACACTCTTGAATTTATCGTTATATCACTTCAAAGTGTCAACACATGTTATAATCATAGAATTATAGGAGGTCAACCTCTCTTTGAGTGACTTTGCATCTTCCTTAAAAGAGAGCTTAATTTCCTCAGGAATCAAAATATATTTTCTCATATTAATTTCAGAAATTACACTAATTTGTTATATTTAAAATAATTACAGATAGCACTTAATATGCCCTTTGTTAAACATTTAAGATATTTGCCCTATTTAATCCTTGCTATCATTCTGTCAGGTAGGGATTGTGATTATCCTCATTTCAATCAAGAAAACTGAGCTTCAAGAAGATTAAATGATTTGTGCCAGGTCAAAAATAGCTAATTGGTGACAGATATTAGATCCAATTCTGTGTTAACTTCTATTATAAATTTCAGTATTGATAAACCAGTGGTAAATAAGCAAGGAGTATATGCAAAGCTGACTCATAGTTTGTATGATGACTTAACTGGCTCTAGAAAGATATCCAAATCTCTGAAATGAAACTGAAGTTTAATCACTATATATTAAGCTCTATACATAACTCTTTATACCACATTGTGATTTCTGAATTTATTGAAAATGATAGTACACTTTCCAATTCTAAAAAAGAAAAGCAATGTTTTCAAATTTTGAAGCAAAACATACTTAATTGTGTAATTTTGTGCCTGGAATGGGTCTGAAATTCTTTACATTCTTGCCTTTAAATGACAATTAGATGTGTAGCAAAATGCAATATAATGTTGAAAAGAATTCCAATATCTTAGAAAGTAGCTGAGGGTGATCACTAGCTGTTTTTTAACCATTGGCAATTATGTCAATATTTGTACAAAGTCAAGAATCTGTATAAGATTTGAACACTAGAAACCATGGTTGAAAATTTTTTTACCCTAAAATACATTTGAGTAGCTGGAAATGAGGCCTTAACCTATGGTGCTTTCATTTGGAGAAAACTTTGGTATGAATTCTGTTACAAGATCAAGTTAAATGTCTTGCATGTATAATTACAAAGTAGTGGGGCATCCAGTTAAAGACGTCCAGTGGGAGGAAGTAATGCAAATCTATAAAGATAAGATGCTTTCAAGAACAGATTGAAAAGTAAGGCACACACAGAAGTTAATTTAGACAGCAATATTTCTTCAACAATAACAGATTTCTTCGGAGGGTATGGAAAAATGGAATTCTTTATTCAAGAGTAGAAATTTGTTCTTGCAGGGGATTGGGGATTTCTAGCTCCAGTATCAGAGAAGCAATGGCACCCTACTCCAATACTCTTGCCTGGAAAATGTCATGGATGGAGGAGCCTGGTGGGCTGCAGTCCATGGAGTCACTAAGAGTGGGACATGACTAAGGGACTTCACTTTCCCTTTTCACCTTCATGCATTGGAGAAGGAAATGGCAGCCCACTCCAGTGTTCTTGCCTGGAGAGTCCCAGGGATAGGGGAGCCTGGAGGGCTGCCGTCTATGGGATAGCACAGAGTTGGACATGACTGAAGCGACTTAGCAGCAGCAGCAGCAGCTCCAGTATATTTCATTAAATATTTTGTTGATTTGACTAGTTCTGTCTGACTCTGTAACCCCATTAACTTTAGCACACCAGGGTTGCTTGTCCTTCACTATCTCCTGGAGTTTGTTCAAACTCAGGTTCATTGAGTATGTGATGCCATCCAACCATCTCATCCTTTGTTGCCTCCTTCTCCTCCTGCCCTCAACGTTTCCCATCAGTCTTTTCCAATGAGTCAGCTCTTTGCATCAGGTGGCCAAAGGATTGAAGCTTCAGCTTCAGCATCAGTTCTTCCAATGAACATTCAGAGTTGATTTCCTTTAGGTTTGATTGTTTTAATCTCCTTGCTGTCCAAGGGGCTCTGAAGAGTCTCCTCTAGCATCACAGTTTGAAAGCATCAATTCTTTGGCGCTCAGCCTTCTTTATGGCCCAACACTCACATCCATACACGACTACTGGAAAAACATAGTCTTGACTATATGGACCTTTATTGGCAAACTGATATCTCTGCTTTTTAATTCACTAGAAATGTGTTTCAGTTTGTCATAGCTTTTTTTCCAAGGAGAAATCAATGTTAATTTCATGACTGCTGTCATTGCAGTGATTTTGGAGCCCTATAGAATTAAAAAAAAAACTCTGTCACTACTTCCATTTTTTCCCCTATCTATTTGCCATGAAGTGATGGGACCAGATTTCATGATCTTAGTTTTTTGAATGTTGAGTTTAAGCCAGCTTTTTCACTCTCCTGTTTTACCTTCATCAAGAGGCTCTTTGGTTCCTCTTCACTTCCTGCCATTAGAGTGGTATCATCTGCATATCTAAGACTATTGATATTTCTCCCTGCAATCTTTATTCCAGCTTGCAATTCACCCAGCCTGGGATTTTATATGATGTACTCTGCATATAAGTTCAATAAGCAGGGTGACAGTGTACAGTCTTGACATACTCCTTTCCCAATTTTGAACCAGTCTGTTGTTCTGTTGTTCCAGTTCTAACTGTTGCTTCTTATCCTGCATACAGGTTTCTCAGGAGGCAGATAAGATGGAATGGTATTTCCATCTCTTTAGGAAATTTCCACAGTTTGTTGTGATCCACACAGTCAAAGACTGTAGCATAGTCAATGAAGCAGAAGTAGTTTTTCTGGAACTCTCTTGCTTTTTCTATGATCCAGCTGGTGTTGGCAATCTGATCTCTGGTTCCTGTGCCTTTTCTAAATCCAGAAAATGCATCTTGAATATCTTCAAGTTCTCAATTTATGTACTGTTGAAGCCTAGCTGGAAGGATGTTGAGCATGACCTTGCTAGCATGTGAAGTGAAGGCAACTGTGTGGTAGTTTGAGCATTCTTTGGCATTACTATTCTTTGGGATTGGAATGAAAACTGACATTTTCCAGTCCTGTGGCCACTGCTGAGTTTTCCAGATTTGCTGGCATATTAAGTGTATCACTTGAGCAACAGTATCTTTTAGGATTTGAACTAACTCAGCTGGAATTCCATCACCTCCACTAGCTTTGTTTGCAGTAATGCTTTCTAAGGCCCACTTGACTTCATAGTCTCAGATGTCTGGCTCCCTGTGATAGTTTATTTTATGGGCCATAGAGTACCCAAATGTTTCATCAAACATGATTTGTAGTGTTACAAAATGCTTTTCGGAGTGTGATAAGGGTGTTTTTAGGTAATATTAACAAGTACATTTGTGAACTGAGTAAGGCAGATCCCTCTCTCTGATGATCCAATCCACTGAAAGACTAAACAGAACAGAAAGCTGACTCTCTCTCTCTCCCTGAGTAAGCGAATTCTCCTGCCTGATGGCCCTGAGCTGGGACATCAGCTCTTCCCTGTTCTACAGCAAGGTCAGACCTTCAAACTTGACCTGGGGTCATTGGCCCAGCAGACTTTACACTTACCTCCATAAGAGCATAGCTCAATTCCTTATAATAAATCCCTCTCCCTTACTCCTGTGGGTTCGGTTTCTCTATAGAACCTAGATTAATATTCATCTTCTATAAAGCTTAATTTTGTATAAATTTTATTTATGACTTATCCCACGTACAAGTAATAGATCCCACTAAGCTCCTGTAAGGAAATGGTAGAAATAATGTATTGCCATAGATGTGTAATGGGATAATATAAATTACAGAAAAATTAGCAGAGAAATCTTTTGAAAACACAGTTTAAGAATTATGAAAGACATAGGGATACAAATTTACAGATCTGAAGCATAAATTTTTTTTTTTTTTTAACCATGTCACACGGCATTTAGGATCTTAGTCCCAGAACCAAGCCAGGCCATGGCAGTGAAAGAGCCCAGTCCTAACCAGTGGACCACCAGGGAACTCCCACGAATCACTTCATTTTGGTTTGCTGAATAAACGTTGCATAGTAGATTAGTGTCAGTTATCTATTGCAGCATTAAAAACCACCCCAGAACTTGGTTACATAAAGCAATATGAATTATTTATTTTACTCATTTATATGCAATTTGAACAGGACTCTGTGAAATCAGCCCCTTGCTTCTCACAGAACAACTATAGACTGCAGAGTGGCTCTCATAACGTTGGCAAATTAGTACTGACTGATGGCTAAGGGCTTGATTTTCTCTTATATTGGCCTCCCCAGAGTCTTCTCCCCTCACAGGGAAGGACTAGGTTTCAGGAGCAATTGCAAAATACAGGAAACAGAATCCACCCATTTTTAAGCCCTGGCTCTAGAAACTAGTATGGGGCTTTCCAGGTGGTGCTAATGGTACAGAACCTGCCTGCTAATGCAGGAGGCATAAGAATGCAAGTTTGACTCCTGGGTTGGGAAGATTCCCTGGAGAAGAAAACGGCAACCCACTCCAATATTTATGTCTGAAGAATCCCAGAGACAGAGGATCCTAGTGGGCTACAGTCTGGAGTCACAAAGAATCGACATGACTGAAGTGACTTAGCACTAGAAACTAGTAAAAAATCACTTCCAGCCTATACTTTCGGTTAAGCTGTCAAAGAGCCTAAATTTAACCATGAGGCATATAAAGCTCCTGATCAATGGGAAGAATGTCAAAACATTTTGGAGTCATGCTTTAAAACTGCCACAGTATACCTTCTGGCCACAAATTATTTACATTCTCACCACATGTAAAATATACCTTCTTTCAAGACCCTAAAACACTTTACAGAATTGGTCTCAGGCTCAAAGCCTGAAGTTTCATTAACCAAAGTAGGTTCAGGTAAGACCAGGGTGCAGATGAGGCTCTATGGGTTTGGCTTTTGTAGGCAGCTCCTTAAGTATGGTTCTGCTAGTCTGAAGACCTGGGACATAAATAAATTATTTCCTCTGTAACACACATGACACAGAGCAAGGGGATGATGTAAGATAATTGCCATAGATGTTCCCATTCAAAAGGGAGTAACAAGAAGTGCATAGCAGTCACTAGTATATCACAACTATAAACGCCAGTTGGGCCTGTTTTCATCCTTTAGACCAATGATCTCCAACATTTTTGGCACCAGGAGCCAGTTTTGTGGAAGATGATTTTTTGAACAAACTAGGGCTGGGGGGCTGGGGTGGGAGGCAGGTGAGAGGATGGTTTCAGAATGATTCAAGCATATTATGTTTACAGCATACTTTATTTCTGAACTAACGCCACTGATTATCTGACAGGAGGTACAGGTCCATAGACTGGAGAGTGGGGACTCTGCCTTTGGGGTTGGGGACTCAGCCTTTGGGGTAGGGGACTGGAGGCTGGGCCTTTGAAAGCATCTTCCTTCATGGATCACAGCCTTATATGGCAAAGGAGCTTCTGTAGCTCAGTGAAGCTATGACTAATGCCATGCAGGGCCACCTAAGAAGGATTGGTCATAAAGGAGAGTTCTGGTAAAACATGATCCACTGCAGGAGGAAATGGAAACCCACTGCAGTATTCTTGCCTAAAACACCTCATGGACAGCAAGAACAGGCAAACAGATATGACACCAGAAGATAAGGACACTAGGTCAGAAGTTGTCCAATATGCTACTGGGTAAGATTGGAGGAAAATTATTAATGGCTCAAGAAAGAAAGAAAGTTTCTTTCTGCCTGGTCCCAAGCAGAAAGAACTCTCAGTTGTGGATGTGTCTGGTGGTGAAAAGCCAACGATGGAAAATACAGTCAGCAAAAACAAGACCAGGAACTGACAGTGGCTCAAATTATGAACTCCTTATTGTAAAATTCAGACTTAAAGTAGAGAAAAGCACCAGGCCATTCAGGTATGAATTAAATCAAATCCCCTATGATTATACAGTGGAGGTAATAGATTTAATGGATTAGATCTGATAGAGCGCCTGAAGAACTATGGATGGAATTTCATAATATTATACAGGAGACCAAAACCATCCCCAAGAAAAGAAATGCAAAAAGGAAAAATGGTTGTCTAAGGAGGCCTTACAAATAGCTGAGAAAAGATGAGAATAGAAAGGCAAAGGAGAAAGGGAAAGATATATCCAATTGAATGCAGAATTCCAAGGAATAGCAAGGAGAGATAAGAAAGCCTTCTTAAGTGAACAGTCAAAGGAATAGAGGAAAACAATAGAATGGGAAAGACTAGAGATCTCTTCAAAAAAATTGGAGATACCAAGGGAACATTTCATGGAAAGATGGGCACAAGAACGGACAAAAGTGGCAAGGATATAACAAAAGCCAAAGAGATTAAGAAAAAATGAAAACAGAACTGTACAAAAAAGGTCTTAATGACCCAGATAGCCATGATGGTGTAATCACTCTCCTAAGAAGGCTGAGCACTGAAGAACTGATGCTTCTGAACTGTGGTGCTGGAGATGACTCTTGAGAGTCCCTTGGACTGCAAGGAGATCCAACCAGTTAATCCTCAAGGAAATCAATGCTGAATATTCTTTGAAAGGACTGATGCTGCAGCTAAATGTCCAATACTTAGCCACTCGCTATGAAGAGTTGACTCATTGGAAAAGACTTTGTTGCTGGGAAAGATAGGAAGCAAAAGGAGAAGAGGGTGACAGAAGATAAAATGGTTAAATAGCATCACTTACTTAATGGACTTGAATTTGAGCAAGCTGTGGGAGATGGTGGAGGACAGAGGAGCCTGGCATGCTTCCGTCCATGGGTTCTCAAAGAGTCTGACAGAACTTGGTGACTGAACAAGACCAACAACAAATTAGGCCTCAGTGTGGCTCTATAAGAATTACTGTCTGTGTTTCTTGTCTGCATTCTCTGGGCTCATGGCTCTGCCCTGAATTCTTTTCAACCAGCTTTCTGCCCATAAACATTTAGGGATTCATTTTATTTTTATCTGGAGTTACTTTCACCAGAACAATTCTAAATTTGAGTGGGTTTTCCATGCAATTATGTTCTACTAGTTAAAAGTCACACCTACAAGTCTTTTTGCAAAAGTCCTCCTCTATCTTGGGTTCCTGAATGACGTTCTCTGAAACAACAAGGTCCTTTAAGATTTTTAGAAACACCACTGTTAAATGGGAAGGATTTGCAAAAGATGCCCTTATAATTCTTATAAGTCCTTCTGTCTGTTGGAAAGAGTTTCTGAGTTACTCATCTCCATTCTTTCTGATATATGAACTCTACAGTTTTACATAGAATTAGATTTTGTGCACCAAAGTATTTACTATTTTGAGGATTATTTGGGGGGAGGTGTCATATGGAAAAGCCTAGAAAGAGAAAATGTTTTATCTTTGAATTTAGCAAATTCTGGCTCATTTATACTTAACACAGCAGTCCCTCAGCCTGCTCTCTCTCTCCTCTTACATTTTTTCCCCATAGATATCAAGAAGCAGCTACGTGGAATTTTCAACATTCTCCTAGATCATTGAATTCATTAGGGTCATCTCCTGTGTTCAGCATTTACTGCAGGAAACAGGTCAACAACACTTCCACCATGGCTTAAAGAGTCCCCTTTCTTCCAGTTTCCAATAACATTTCCTTCATTTTCCTTTATACTTTCACCAACAACCTCCTCAATAGCCTTTGAGCTATTTCACTAAGATTCTCCTCATGGCGTTCCTGGTTTCTACCTGCTGTCCAGTGCAAACCCACAACACATGTTGCTTTTTGTTATGGACCCCCCCCC
>SJYC01149738.1:0-12504 GCA_006408675.1 Madoqua kirkii | reverse complement strand
TGAATTATGTGGATTCTTCACATAATTGTATTGTATTGGTTTGTATTGGGTTGGCTTATTTAACAGTTAATTTTATTTACTCTTAATTATCACAATAGAAATATGTGACTAAATGCAAATTTAACAAAGGTTTTAGAAAAGGCATCAATAATGAGTAAAACGAAAACTCATCTTTCTTTCCATACATCTGCAAAAAATTGCCTAAATCTTCCAGGATTTTCAAAATTACATCTATCTAACCAAATGGACAATGTTTACCTAAAACGTCAAATTTCACCATTTATACATTACTTAACAGGTATGTATAGCAGCTATTGTTACACAGATGAATATCATGAATGTTCTTTTAACAAACTCAAAACAAAAAACACCCAGACTCAAGTAAGTCAATGAAATGAAAGATGACACGGGATGATTTAGCCTGGTGGTCCCATCCCCACTCTCTCTGTTCCAAATCTGTGCAATTACTTTTTGACTCTGTCTTTGGATTCTGAGCTAGAATTGGTCTTTGCACATGCAGAAACTAAAAGACAAACAAAAACACCTCAACATAAACCAATAAAAAATTTACTGTCAAAACTAAAATTTAACCAGAAAAATCTAGTACTCACTAGTGAATATTTTGGTTCCTGGTTAGTTTTCTTCTTTGACCAACTGCCTTCCTATTTTGCTACTTTTTTCCTATGTATCTTGGTTATGAGTATACATAAGTAGTTTGAATTTTGTCTTATTCCAAATTAGGGTAATTACATGTTCTCTGTCTCTAAAATGGTTAGTTATTTCTAGATTCTATTTCTGTCTACTTTGTTGACTGAAATATAAAAACTCAGCTTTATCCATGAGTTCTTCTGTGTGTGATTCTGATATGGAACATACATTGAGTAGCTAGTTTAGATTTATGCATCTTACACTTACTACTAAAATATCACCTGTGGATTTTATCAGACTACAATTCTAATAACTCTGGATTGGAACCGAAGAGCCTATCTTTCTAGTAAGCTTCTAGATGATTTCTATTTATGACTTCTGGCTTATAAATAATACTATAAGTAGCAATAGTCTAAATGAAAATAGCTAACTACCTAATTATGTGATTATAATTAATACAATAAAGAATTTATGGAGTAGAGCTTCCCTTGTGGCTCAGCTGGTAAGGAATCTGCCTGCAATACAAGAGATCTGGGTTCTATCCCTGGGTTGGGTAGTTCCCCTGGAGAAGGAGACGGCAACTCTTCTCAGCATTCTTGCCCAGCTAATCCCACAGACAGAGGAGCCTGGTGGGTTACAGTCCATGGGATTGCAATTATATGATTATAATTAATACAAGGAAGAATTTATGTAATACATATTGCTTAAATAAATGTCAGATGTCTTCTTTGGGCTGTAATTAAACACTTTAGAAGACTTGGGATATGATAAGCTGACAACAGTATTACCCTTAATGTTGCCCTTGGTAAGTACTTTGGGTTAAATTATTCCGTTATATAATTATCATTCTTTATTTTCCCAAGTGTTCAGAGATTCAAAATATTTCTAAAATAGAAAAATAACATATTTAATTTGATTATTTGATCTGGTTAGTCCCAAAATAGAAGGCAGTAGCTTGTGTGAGTGTATGTGCACAACTGAACTACCCAGATAGGACTTTGTGTCTTATCTGAACAACCTCCATTTTTGCAGCACCATCACATTTCAGTAGTGAGATGACATTTCTGTTCTGTGGTTATGCAGATAAAGTAGAGACAAATTTGTTTATTTGGGGATGAGCCTCACTCTTATTATTGCCTCAAATCATTTTACTCTTTCAAGTATGAGAGAGCTACAAGATATCAAAAGATTTAAAACATCTTGGAAATATCTGTAACTGTATGAGTGAATGCCAAAACTGTGAACACACGGTTAAAATATAGGTATAGAAAACTAGAAGAATAGCAGAATTAGGTATTAAATTTGAAATTTAAAGTTGTTTTTTGAAGGGCCTAGGCTACTCCATTTTGTAAGGTTCCAGGAAAAGAGCCTTTGAAAATCCAAGAGCCTTTGGAAATCCCCTGACCTCACCCCACCACCCCTGAGCCAATCAGACCCCAGATCAGAATCTCCTGACTTGACGTTCAGGGACTAGTGGTCTACCTAGGTAATGGGAACCAATCAGAACCCATGGCCAGCCCAGGAAATGGGAACTAATCAGAACCCAACACCTAACCCTTCCACAGAAGGTAACCAATTAACGTCTCCCAACCCGGAAACTTTCACTTTTCAAATTTCTCGCGAGAGAATACCCTATACAAGCAATGTAACCCAGAGCTCAGGGGTCCTCCCTATAGCCGCCATGTCGGTATCGGTGGGAGCCCCAGCTCAAGCTTGGTAATAAAAACTCTCTTGTTTTTGCATCAGATATCAGCTCCCTGGTGGTCACTGGGAGATTTTGCGACATGGGCATAACATTTTTTAAAGGAAAAAAGTCATACAATGAACAGACTTGTTCGTTAGGATTAGGATTCATGGCTCATTGAATTTTAAAAATGTAGACTCTGGACTGTGTGTATGTGTGCTAAGTCGCTCAGCTGTGTCTGACTCTTTGCAATCCTATGAACTGTAGCCTATCAGGCTCCTCTGTCCATGGGATTCTCCAGGTAAGAAAACTGGAGTGGGTTGCCATTTCCTCCTCCAGGGGATCTCAACCCAGGAAAGACTCTTGACCACCCTCACTCAATCCTGTCTTTCTTTCTGCCATTAGGTAGTATTTTCTGCCTCTCTCAGAATACTTATTATTACTGTTAATTCTCTTAACCCATTTTTAACTCCTTGTTTCTCCCTGCTCCTACCTACTTAATACAATCCAAATTATCTCTGCCTTACACTCTCTTTGTCTGAATAAAAGCTACTAAGCTTTATAGTAGAGAAGGCAATGGCACCCCACTCCAGTACTCTTGCCTGGAAAATCCCATGGACGGAGCAGCCTGGTGGGCTGCAGTCCATGGGGTTGCTAAGAGTCAGACATGATTGAACAACTTCACTTTCACTGCTCACTTTGATGCATTGGAGAAGGAAATGGCAACCCACTCCAGTGTTCTTACCTGGAGAATCCCAGGGATAGGGGAGCCTGGTGAGCTGCCACCTATGGGGTCGTACAGAGTTGGGCATGACTGAAGCGACTTAGCAGCAGCAGCAAGCTTTATAGACTGTTTACTACATGCTAGACTTTGTAGGTGCCGCAGTGGTAAAGAATCTGCCTGCCAATTTAGGAGATAAAAGAGACTGTTTCTATCACCAGTTCTTGAAAACCTGGAAGAGGGAATGGCTACCACTCCAGTATTCTTGTTTGAAAATTCCATGGACAGAGGAGCTTAGCAGGCTGCAGATCATGGGGTCCTGAAGAGTAGGATGCTACTGAGCAACTGAGCGCACACATCTAGATAAAGCTCTGTGCCCTTTATATGTGATAACCTATTTAATCTTTCCCTAAATCTTATAAGGTGTTAATTGCTCAGTCATGTCCAATGCTTTGTGACCCCATGGACTGCAGCCCACCAGGCTTATCTGCCCACAGAATTCTCCAGGCCAGAATTCTGAAGTGGGTAGGTATTCCCTTCTCCAGTGGATCTTCCTGACCCAGGGATCAAACACAAGTCTCCCACACTGCCAGCAAATTCTTTACTGCCTAAGCAACCAGGGAAGCTCCACCCACTTCCCACTCCAATCATGAGACGTAGGTATTTTTCCTACATAACTGAAAGGAAAACTGAGATGCAAATGGGGTTAAATGACTTTCTTGAGGTAATACTGCTTTTCAGGGACAAACTAGGATGCAAGCCCAGGCAGACTCTCGACCTGTAAGAGTGACCCCATTGCAGCACATCCTCACAGCACTGCCTGGATCACTGTATTCATAACCAAGCAGCTCCCTAAAGAGAACATTCGCTTACTTTCTGTCTCTCTCAAGGCTCAGTCTGCTACCAGGCAGTTAAAATGAAGGAAGATATCAGTTTAAAAACAGATTACACTTACCTAGTGTTTACTCTCTGTTAGGTTCCGGTTAAATACATTACATGTATTAACTCAGTCCTCACAGCAAGCCCTTCTAGGAAGCATTACTTTTATCTGCACCACGGTTGAGGGAACTGAGGCAGTGATGGTTGAAGAACCCCTACCCTTCCCCAAGTTCAAGTCAGCAGCACAGCAGTATGTAGACATACACTGTCAAGCTCTTGAGTTAGTGCTTTCAACTGCCTCACTTTGCCTGCCTCGAGAATAATGAGGATATATTCACTTTCTTGTCTTGTGGGTCAACCTAACCCTTTTCAAAGGGAAAATATTGCAAGCTCCCTCAATGCCACTTAGTGATTTATGAACACACAATTTCATCTTCGAATTTAGACTTATTTCTCCCAAGTAGGCCATAGGGAATTATATGCCTCCTGTCTGCATGCTATGTTGCTTCTTTAGTATTCTGACCACATCTTGAGTAAGGAAATATGGATTTAAGGTAAATAAATTCTCTGCAATCTTTGTCAGTCAACCTTGAGACTGACTTGCTGAATAAATATGTAAAATCACCATTTTTATAAGCAATGTAAAAAGTGACTGTTAACAGCTTGGAGAAGTCAAACAAACACTGCAGCAGTAGTGCCTGCACATATGGGTTTGGTTTGGAATTAACACCACTTCAGGTCAACCTCACACATTCACCACAGCAACGCCCCTGAGAACAGACTGCTTTCTGTGCTGACAGACCGCCCTGTTTAGTACATGTGCCCTTAAACCATGTGTTTGTATCTGACTTCACTTTACAAAGGTCATTTTAACTGAACCGAAGGCAATTAACCAAAGATGCTCTATTTAATTTCAATCTTTTTGTTATATTAGGATGCAAGTTTAAATATAAATGATATTAGTGTATAGTCACACTTCTAAGTGTAAAAAGTCTATCAATTCTTTGATTTCAAAATAAAATCAGATGTTATTTATCATAAAACTTAAGAAAAATAAGTTTTAATAGAGAAGTCTGAAATTTACTATGAGAACAAAGTTAATTTCAATTATATTTAGAACATGAGATTTTTTTCTAATAGATATATGTATAATAATATCCCTAATGAACTAGAATTACTTTTCTTCAGGATATCAAAATCTGTGTTTGAAAGAAAAATGTTTCATAACATTCTTTTAACTACATCTTTTCCACTTATAATGACATAATCATATATACCTAAAGCTCAACATTCAGAAAACTTAGATTATGGCATTCAGTCTCATCACTTCATGGCAAACAGATGGGGAAACAATGGAAACAGTGACAGACTTTATTTTCTTGGGTGATAAAATCACTGCAGATGGTGACTGCAGCAATGAAATTAAAATACGCTTGCTCCTTGGAAGAAAAGCTATGACAAACCCAGACAGCATATTAGAAAAGAAAGACTTTGCCAAGAAAGGTCTGTATAGTCAAAGCTATGGTTTCTCCTGTAGTCATGTATGGATGTGAGAGGTGGACCATAAAGAAAGCTAAGCACCAAAGAATTGATGCTTCTGAACTGTGGTGTTGGAGAAGACTCTTGAGAGTCTCTTGGAATGCAAGGATATCAAACCAGTCAACCCTAAAGGAAATCAGTCATGAATATTCATTGGAAGGACTGATGCTAAAGCTGCAAAACTTTGGCCACCTGATATGAAGAGCTGACTCATTAGAAAAGACACTGATGCTGGGAAAGATTGAAGGCTGGAGGAGAAGGAGGTGACAGAGGATGAGATGGTTGGATGGCATCACCAATTCAATGGGCATGAATTTGAACAAGCTGTGGGAGATGGTGAATGACAGAGAAGCCTGGCATGCTACAGTCCATAGGGTCACAAAAGTCAGACACAACTTAGTGACTGAACAACAACAAATCATATACATATTAGAAGGGGTCAATGAATCTACAAGAGAATCCCCATGTTATCAGCTGATTTTTCATAAGAAATTTTGCAGGACAGAAGGGAGTAGCAGGATATATTTAAATTGATGAAAGGGAAAAATCTACAACCAAGAACTCTATCCAGCAAGGCTCTTATTCACATTCAAGAGAAAAATCAAAAGCTTTAAAGGAGCAAAACATAAGAGAATTTAGCATCAGCAAACCACCTTTACAACAAATGTTAAAACAACTTCTCTAGGCAAGACACAAAAGAGCAATGGAAGAAAAAAGAAAAACAAATTCCAAACAAGAAAATTTCAGTAGGAAAATATGTATCAATAATTACCTTAAAAATAAATGGATTAAATGCTTCAACCAAAAGACATAGACTAACTGAGTAAGTATAAAACCAAGACCCACATATATGCTGTCTACAAGAGACCATCTTCAAATCTAGGGGCACATATAGGTTAAAAGTTAGGGGATGGAAAAGCATATTCCTTGCAAATGAACACCAAAAGAAAACTGGAAGAGCAATATTCATATCAGACAAAACTGACTTTAAAAACTGTCACAGGAGACAAGGAAGGACACTACATAATTATCATGGGATCAATCCAAGGTAATATAACGATTATAAATATACATCCAACATGAGATGACCTAGATAGATATGGCAAGTGCTAAACGTATAAAAGGGGAGATCAACAGTAACACAATAATAGTGGGAGACTTTAACACCCTACTTATACCAATGGACAGATCATCCAGACAGAGATTAAGGAAACACAGGTCTTAAATGACACATTAGACCAGATAGACTCAGTTGATATTTATAGGACATTCCATCCAAAAGCAGAATACACTGTCTTCTCAAGTGCACACAGAATATTCTTCAGGATAGATCACTTACTGGGTCACAAGTCAAGCCTCAGTAAATTTAAGAAAACTGAAATCATATCAAACATCTTTTATAATCACAGCATCATGAAATTAGAAATAAATTATAGGAAAAAACTTAAAAACACAAACACATAAAGGTTAAACAATATGTTACTAAATAACCAAGGGATCATTGAAAGCAAATAGAAAATCAAAAAATACCTAGAGACAAATAATAATGAAAACATGACCCCAAACCTATGGGTTGCTGCAATAGCAGTTCTAAAAGGAAAGTTGATGGCAATACAATCTTATCCCCTCAAACAAGACAAATCTCAAATAACAACCTAAACTTACACCTAAAGCAATTGGAGAAAGAAGAACAAATGAAACCCAAAGTTAGAAGAAGGGAAAAAATCATACAGATCATAGCAGAAATAAACAAAAGAGAGAGAAAACAATAGCAAGGATCAATGAAACTAAAGGCTGTTTCTTTGAAAAGATAAAATTGATAAGTCTTTAGCTAGTCTCATCAAAAAAAAAAAAAGAGGACACAAATCAATAAAATTAGAAATGAAAAAGAAGTTACAACTATAGAAATACAAAGGACCCTAAGTGGTTACCACAAGCAACTGTATGCCACTAAAATAAACAACCTGGACAAATACTTAAAAGCCACAATCTCCTAAGCTGAACCAGGAAGAAATAAAAAATATGAACTGAACAAGCACAAGTAATAAAATTCAAACTCTAATTTTAAATATTCTAAGAAATGAAAGTCTAGGACCAGATGGCTTCACAGGCAAATTTTGCAGAGGAAGGAACTCATTCCAAGCCCCAAGCTCATTTTATGAAGCCACTATCATCCTGATAACAAAATCAAAGATATCACTCACACACAAAAAGAAAATTATAGGCCAAAATCACTAACAAATATAGACACAAAGATCCTAAACAAAATACTAGCAAACTGAATTTAACAACAAATTAAAAGGTCCACATGCCATGATCATGTGGGATTTATCCCAGAGATGCAAGGATTTTTCAATATGTGCAAATCAGTGTGATATACCACATCAACAAATTGAAGACTAAAATCCATATGATCAGCTCAATAGATGCAGAAAAACTTTTGACAAATTCAATGTCCATTTATGAGAACAACTCTTCAGAAAGTAGGCACAGAAGCAATGCACCTCAACATAATAAGGCCTGTATGTGACAAATCTACAGCAAACCTCATTCTCAGTGGTGAAAACCTAAAACATTTCTTCTCTGAGATCAGGAACAAGATAAAGATATTTACTATCACTACTATTTTCAACACCATTTTGTAGGTCCTAGCCATGACAATTAGAAAAGAAATAAAAGGAATCCAAATTGGCAAAGAAGTAAAACTGTCAGTTTGCAGATGACATGGTGCGACACATAGAAAACCCTAAATATGCTACATAAAACTACTAGGGCTCATCATGAATGTGGTAAGGCTGTGTGGTACAAAATTAATACACAGAAATCTCTTGCATTCTATACTCTATACACAAACAAGGAAAGATCAGAAAAAAGAAATCAATAAAACAATCCAATTTACCATCACAATGAAAAGAATAAAATATCTAGGGATAAACCTACCTCTGGAGGCAAAAGACCTGTACACAGAAAATTATAAGATATTGAGGGAATAAATCAAAGGTAACACAGAAAGATGGAGATATACACAACGTTCTTTGATTGGAAGAATCAGTATTCTCAAAATGATTATACTACTGAAAGCAATTTACAGATTCAAAGCAATTTCTATCAAATTACAAATGGCATTTTTCACAGATTTCAAACAAAAATTTTGACCATTTATGGAAACACAAAAGATCTATAATAGACAAAGCAATCTTGACAAACAGCTGGAGAAACCAGGCTCCCTAACTTGAGACTAGACTACAAAGCTACAATAATCAAAACAGTATGGCACTAGCACAAAAAAAAGAAATATAGATTAATAAAACAGGACAGAAAGTCCAGGGATAAACTTACATACTCATGGTCAACTGATCTATCACTAAGGAGGCAAGAATCTAGAGAAGAGATACAACAGTCTCTTCAATAAGTGTTGCCAGAAAAACTGAATAGATAACATGTAAAATTAAGAAAATAGAATTCTCTAACACCATCAGATCAGTTCAGTTCAGTTCAGTTGCTCAATTACATCCAACTCTTTGCGACCCCATGAATTGCAGCATGCCAGGCCTCCCTGTCCATCACCATCTCCTGGAGTTGACTCAGACTCATGTCCATCGAGTCAGTGATGCCATCCAGCCATCTCATCCTCTGTCATTTCCTTCTCCTCCTGCCCCCAATCCCTCCCAGCATCAGAGTCTTTTCCAATGAGTCAACTCATCGGTGAGGTGGCCAGAATACTGGAGTTTCAGCTTTAGCATCATTTCCTCCAAAAAATCCCAGGGCTTATCTCTTTCAAACTGGACTGGTTGGATCTCCTTGCAGTCCAAGGGACTCTCAAGAGTCTTATCCAATACCACAGTTCAAAAGCATCAATCTGTGGTGCTCAGCTTTCTTCACAGTCCAACTTTTACATCCATTCATGACCCGTGGAAAAACCATAGCCTTGACTAGATGGACATTAGTCGGCAAAGTAATGTCTCTGCTTTTCAATATGCTATCTAGGTTGGTCATGACTTTTCTTCCAAGGAGTAAGCATCATTTAATTTCATGGCTGCAGTCACCATCTGCAGTGATTTTGGAGCCCCCCAAAATAAAGTCTGACACTGTTTCCACTGTTTCCCATCTATTTCCCATGAAGTGATGGGACCAGATGCCATGATCTTTGTTTTCTGAATGTTCAGCTTTAAGCCAACTTTTTCACTCTCCACTTTCACTTTCATCAAGAGGCTTTTTAGTTCCTCTTCACTCTCTGTCATAATGGTGGTGTCATCCGCATACCTGAGGTAATTAATATTTCTTCCTGTAATCTTTATTCTAGCTTGTGCTTCTTCCAGCCCAGCGTTTCTCATGATGTACTCTGCATAGAAGTTAAATAAGCAGGGTGACAATATACAGCTTTGACGTATGCCTTTTCCTATTTGGAACCAATGTGTTGTTCCATGTCCACTTCTAACTGTTGCTTCCTGACCTACATATAGGTTTCTCAAGAGGCAGGTCAGGTGGTCTGGTATTCCCATCTCTTTCAGAATTTTCTACAATTTATTGTGATCCACACAGTCAAAGGCTCTAACACCATATATAAACATGAATTCAAAATAAATTAAAGAGCCAAAGGTAAGGTCTGATACTATAAAATTCTTAGAGAAAACATAGGCAGAACAGTCTCTGAATAAATCACAGCAAGATCTTTTTTGATCTAGCTTCTAGAGTAATGAAAAGAAAGAAACAAATAAGATCTAATTAAATTAAAAGGGTTATCTTTGTAGAGCAAAGGAAACAACAAACAAAGATAAGCTTCAGAATGGGAGAAAACATTTGCAAATGAAACAACTGACAAAAGATTCATCACCAAAATATACAAATGGCTCATACAGGTCTGTAACAACAACAAGAAATACTCAAAAAATGCATGGAAGTTCTAAATAGACATTTCTCCAAAGAAGACATACAGATGGCCAAAAAGCACAGATGTTCAATATCACTAATTATCATTTGTTGCTTGCTCAGTCACTAAGTCATGTCTGACCCTGACTTTCACTGTACTATAATAAAGGGTCACCTCACACTGGTCATAGTGGACATCATCAAAAAATCTACTGACAATAAATGCTTAAGAGGGTGTGGAGAAAAGGTTATCCTCCTACACTACTGGTGAGAATGTTAATTGGTACAGCCACTGTGGAAATTGTTATGGATATTCTTTAAAAAGCTAAAAGTAGAACTACCATATGATCAGCAATCCCATTCCATTGTATATAGAGAATATCATAATTCAAAGAGATACAGGAGCTCCCAGTGTTATAGAAGCACTATTTAAAATAGTCAGGTCATGGAAGCAACCTAAATGTCTATTGACAGAGGAATCAATAAAGAAGTGATATATATATACATTCACACATATACACTGGAATATTACTCAGCCATAGGAAAAAATCAAATACCTCTATTTGCAACCACATGTATAGATCTAGAGATGGTCATACTGAGTGAAGTAAGTCAGACACAGAAAGACAAATATCATATGATGTCCTTCTATGTGGAATCTGAAAAAGGGGTGCAAATGAACTTATTTACAAAACAGAAGTAGAGTCACCACCATACATAAGCACCATAGTAGCCAGAATGCTCTCTGCCATCCTAGTTAAAGTCCATGTTAGAGGTTCATAGCTTTATTCTTAAGCAAGATACTTCATTACTCCAAACCACATCTATAAATGGGGAATAACAACAGCATCTTTCCCTTCTGGCTGTTAAATCTATTACAAGCAATATATGGGAATTCTTTAGCATATGTAAAAAGAGCTCTAATTTTAAATGTTATTTTTTTTAAAGTAAAGAGAAATATTATGAACTTGAAAGTCATGACCTCTAACCTGTTTTGGGAAGGAAACATCTAGAGCTTTTGTTATCAGTATTATAGTGATTTTGGTTGCTATTATAAATGATGGATTAAATTATTATAAGAATAGCTTTAAGCTATTTAAAATCATTTAATTCCATTTATATTATTTCCTAGGTATGCTTTCAATGTAAGACTATTTTGAAAAGAGGAGTTTACTGATGCAATCCAGCTATTAGTCATTTAAATATTATCTTCCCACTAAACCTAATTTTGATTATCTGAATTGGTTCTTTAAGGCAGTATAGAGGAGACAAAAACTAATCTAGAGGATCAATAAAATGAGATTTATTTTATACTGGATTTGAGTTACAATGCGGTGCTCTGATGCTATCAGAACTTAATTATTTTTTAATATGAAGTAATACATAACAGTTTATGGAGGTTGACAGTATAATGATGTGAATTACATTATAGTAATTTGGATACTGTACTCATTGTAGGGGCCCAATTGAATACAAACTGATGTTAACAGTTTTTAACACAAGTCACATTGGACTTTCCATGCTGCCTCTCAATGATGCTTTTGTTCTCTGTAAAGGAGTCAGGTTCTTAAAACTGCTTCCTATAGATGTCCTGTATAATGTGAAGTGTTAGAAATGGAATTAACTAAAATTATGGATTATATGGAGGACATATCATGATTTAATCCATGAGAATCTGCAAATAATAACAGAAAACAACTTTCATTTGATAAACATTAATGTTTTCCATGTGAAAAATCATGTTCCCATAAAACTTAAAAGTACATAGCAAATGTTCATGTTACTCTTCATAATCCTCTAGTAAACAAAGATTTTATTATTCTCATGTATATAATACTAGATTCTAGAAACTAAGTTATTAAAACATTGAGTGGTTAAGAGAGCAAATAAATGAAATCTGGACAGGAGTCAAATGGAGAAATAAAGAGATTCCAATTAACTAGCCCAGTGAGTCAAATAAATATAGCATGATAATTCTTAATATAATCTTACATATTTTCAGAATATCTTATTAATAGCAACACTTAAAATATTAGGCATCCTAGAACAAAAATACCAGCTTCAGGTTAGAGAACACAAGAAACAATAAGACAACTTTTTTTCTATTTTCCTCTGTGACTCTGCTTTAAGTTTGATATGTACTGATCTACTTGTTTTTTTTTTT
>SJYC01149737.1:0-30931 GCA_006408675.1 Madoqua kirkii | reverse complement strand
CCAAAGAATTGATGCCTTTGAACTGTGGTGTTAGAGAAGACTCTTGAGAGTCCCTTGGACTGCAAGGACATTAAATCAGTCAATCAAAAGATAATCAGTCCTGAATATTCATTGTTGGACTGATGCTGAAGCTGAAACTCCAAAACTTTGGCCACCTGATGTGAAGAACTGATTCTGTCTCTTATACACATCTGTGACTCTGCTTTAAGTTTGATATGTACTGATCTACTTGTTTTTTTTTTTTTTTAATTGCCATATAGGATGCCTTCTATAATATGGAAAAGCCCTTATCATCTCAAATGTA
The DNA here is from genome assembly GCA_006408675.1 of Madoqua kirkii. Lineage (NCBI taxonomy): Eukaryota > Metazoa > Chordata > Mammalia > Artiodactyla > Bovidae > Madoqua > Madoqua kirkii. The sequence continues at coordinate 30,627 of SJYC01149737.1, read as the reverse complement.
AAATATTTCACAGACTGTCATTTTTTCTTTTTATACTGCACATTTAAATTTGCCAACCACTTTCAAAGTAAGGGAAAAATATTTAAATATTATTTCCAAAATGTGACTTTTTTTGACTAACTTTTTGACTTTGAGTCGTTTTGTATGACATTTTAATGAGATTCTTTCAATTTAATGAATCCTTGGGGCCATGCCAAAATATGTTATTTGGTTTCAGTAAACAACTAAGAAAGCTATCTGAAATTTTTAGTTGATTGTTTAAAGGATGTTCAAAATCCTATTTCAATATGAACCCAGTTTCTAAACAAAACCATATGTTGCTGGCAGATCTTGGATAGTATTTCAAATCTGTTGGCTATCTATAAACATTCCATTGTAGAAAAGAATGTTAAGTTCTTCCATTTAAAACATTCAACTTAGAAAAATTATTTCTTTTTATAACTAGTATACTTGTCAGATCATACAACGAATAGAATAAAAGGGAAAGAAAGTAAAGAAGGATGAAAGAATGAGAATGTCAAGTATATGCATTAATGAGCAAAAGATCAAGAGTAATGCAAAGAAGGGAACTAAAGATGAAGTTGTCTGAACCCCGCTCTCTGTCATAGGCTGCAATATGCAAAGGACTGGTTGTCCATGTTAGAGGATGGTTTTCAGAGGCTGGAGCCAAAGGAACTGAAGAATTTGGAGTGACAAATCAATTAAGTAAAACCAATTATTATATGCTAGGAAGAACAAAAACATGATCTCTGCCCATGAAACTGGAGTTAGGATCCAGTGAGGATGTTGCTTCAATAGTTTTAAATAAGATAGAGACAGAATAAACTGGGAAGTGGATTTGGAACCAGGGAAGTAGACACAAGGCAACTGTTAAAAATAGCACTAGGAGGTCTATCGTTCTCTCTCGTGTTCTAATGTTTGAGTATTTCAGGCAGGGAGAAAGAGTAAGCACTAGACTGGGATGCAAAACATGATGGAGTGGGCAGTGGTGCACAGCGCATGCTAGCCTTCCTAAAGATGACTTTCTTTCCTAATATTATAAAGAAAAATAGAGAGGAAAGATAGATGAAAAGAAACATTTATAAGATGTGAAAGCAACTATACTAGATGCGAAAACAGTGGTGGTAGGAGTTTCAGAATATGGTGGTCATATCACTTTAATTCATAATGAATCTAAAGCCAACTAAACTCAATACTTGTATATCTTACTTTGGCCATGTACTATTGATGAATTGGATTTGGGTTTTGATGAGGGAAAATGAAGGCAGAATTTCTCTTAGATTTCTTGTCCAAGCAACTTAGTGAGCAGTATTGACAATTGATAAGATGGATTATGCCAGCAATTATCAAATTATCAAATACTTTAAGTGGGTCTGTAAAATAAAAATTATTTTATTAATAATTCTCAGATATCAAATGCTTTTTAAATCCTCATTTTCTCATGAGTGGAATTTTTCAGAGGTTACACTGTATGAAAACATCATGGTTCTGTTGAAAGAGAGAATGATAACGTGTATTCTTATGTTCAAATGCTTAATTTTAATTTCTAGTTCAGTAAGATAGCTTAACTCTCATAAGAAAAACTTTCTGGAATCCTCCATTATTTAATAAACTTCATGGAAAGAAATTTAATAATTTTAATGAAATAGGCAGAGTCTTTGAAAATGACAAACTAGCAAAACTCAGTTAAAGAGCAATAGATGATGAGAAGAGCTCTGTACCTTTGTATTAAAAAAATCAAGTGCATAATTAAAAGTATTCCTATAAATAATAATCCGGGCTCAGATTTATTTATTGTTAAATTATTTGTAAATTTTAGGGAAAAATAATTTCAATCTTATATAAGTTCTTTAAAATAATAGAGAATGATTAGAAATTGTCAATACTATTCAATAATGGAAATGATTCCAACTCATTTTATGACGGTTCTGTTGCCCTGATATTAAAAGACAGAAAGATATTACAAACATATATATAAAACTACAGAAAACTGTATATTACAAATGTGAACACAAAAATAATTTTTATACAGATATGTGTGTGTGTGTGTGTGTGTGTGTGTTGTTCTTATAGCATTGGACTTTACTTCCATCACCAGTCATATCCACAACTGGGCATTATTTTTGCTTTGTCTCTGTCTCTTCATTCTTTCTGGAGTTATTTCTCCACTGATCTCCAGTAGCATATTGGGCACCTACTGACCTGAGGAGTTCATCTTTCAGTGTCATATCTTTTTGGCTTTTTATACTGTTCATGGGGTTCTCAAGGCAAGAATACTTAAGTAGTTTGCCATTCCCTTCTCCAGCACACAACATTTTGTCAGAACTGTCCACCATGACCCACCTGTCTTCAGTGACCCTACATGGCATGACTGATACTTTCATTGAGTTAGACAAGGCTGTGGTCTATGTGATCAGTTTGATCAGTTTTCTGTGATGGTGATTTTCATTCTCTCTGTCCTCTGATGGATAAGGGTAAGGGGCTAATGGAAACTTCCTGATGGTAGAGACTGACTGTAGGGGAACCTGGGTCTTGTTATGATGGGCGGGGCCATGCTCAGTAAATCTTTAATCCAATTTCCTTTTGATGGGCAAGGCTATGTTCCCTGCCTGTTGCTTGACCTGAGACCAAACTATCCTGAAGGTAATGAAGACAATGGCAATTTCCTTCAAAAGATTCCCTGCATGCACTGCCACACCCAGTGCCCCAACCCTGCAGCAGGCCACCACCAACTCACACCTCCTCCAGAGACTCCTGGACACGCACAGGCAAGTCTGGGTCATTCTCTTGTGGGGTCCTTTCTCCTGTGTCCTGCACAAGGTTTTCTTTGTGCCTTCCAAGAGTTTGTTTCCCTAGCCCTGTGTAAGTTATGCCAGCTCTATGGTGGAGTTAATGGCAACCTTCTCCAAAGGGCTTATGCCATACCCAGGTCTACTGCACCCAGAACCTCTGCCTCTGCAGTCGGCCAATGCTGGCCCATACCTCTGCAGAAGACATTCAAATACTCAAAGGCAGATCTGTCCCAGTCTCTGTGGAGTCTCCTAGTGTGCACAAGCTTCTGTTTGAGCTCTCTAAGCATCTCTGATCGGTATGAGCTTTGATTCTAAATACAGTTTCGCCCTGCCTACCCTCTTGCTGTGGCTTCTCCTTTGTTCTTGGATGTGAGGTATCTTTTTTGGTGGGATCCAACATTCTCCTGTGGATGGTTGTTCAGCAATGAGTTGTAATTTTGGAGTTCTTGCAGGAAAAGATGGTCAAATAGGAGATGGCAAGAGTAAACATCTACATTTTAGGAATCAGTGAACTAAAATGGATTGGAATGGGTAAATTTAATTCAGATGACCATTATTGCTACCACTCTGGGCAAGAATCCCTTAGAAGAAATAGAGTAGCCATCATAGTCAACAAAAGAGTCCAAAATGAAGTTCTTGGATGCAGTCTCAAAAAACTACAGAATACTCTCTGTTCATTTCCAAGAGAAATCATTCAATATCACAGTAATCCAAGTGTACACCTCAACCACTAATACTGAAGAAGCTGAAGTTGAATGGTTCTATGGAGAACTACAAGACCTCTAGAAAACAACCAAAAAAGATGTCATTTTTATTATAGGAGCCTGGAATGCAAAAAATCAGAGATACCTGGAGTAACAGGAAATTTTGACCATGGAGTACAAAATGATGCAGGGCAAAGGCTGACAGAGTTTGGCCAAGAGAACCCACTGGTCATAGCAAACACCCTCTTCCAACAACAAAACAGAAGTCTCTACACTTGAAAATCACCAGATGGTCAACTCCAAAATCAGATTGATTATCTTATTTGTAGCCGAAGATGGAGAAACTATATGGTCAACAAAAACAAGACAGGGAGCTGACTGTGGCTCAGATCATGAACTCCTCCTTATTGCCAAATTCAGACTTAAATTGAAGAAAGTAGAAAAAATCACTAGATCATTTAGATATGACCTAAATCAAATCTCTTACAATTATACAGTGGAAGTAACAAATGGATTCCAGTGATTAGATCTGATAGAGTGCCTGAAGAACTATCAATGGAGTTTCATGACACTGTACAGGGGGCAGTGATCAAGACCACCCCCAAGAAAAAGAAATATAAAAAGGCAAAATGGTTGCCTGGAGGAGGTCTTACATATAGCTGAGAAAAGAGGAGAAGCTAAAGGCAAAGGAGAAAAGGAAAGATGTACCCATTTGAATGCAGAGTTCCAAAGAAAAGCAAGGAGAGATGAGAAAGCCTTTCTCAGTGATCAGTGGAAAGAAATAGAGGAAAACAATAGAATGGGAAAGAATACAAATTTCTTCAAGAAAATTAAATATACCATGGGAATATTTCATGCAAATATGGGCACAATAAAGGAATGGTATTGACCCCACAGAAGCAGAAGAAATTAAGAAGAGGTGACAAGAATACACAGAACTGTACAAAAAGATCTTCATGACCCAGATAACCATGACCATCTCCATGACCCAGATGGTGTGATCACTCACATAGAGCCAGACATCCTATAATGCAAAGTCAAGTGGGTCTTAGGAAGCATCACTAGGAACAAAGCTAGTGGAGGTGATGGAATTCTAGTTGAGCTATTTCAAATCCTGAAAGATGATGCTGAGAAAGTGCTGCACTCAACACGCCAGCAATTTTGGAAAACTCAGTAGTGGCCACAGGACTAGAAAAGGTCAGTTTTCATTCCAATCCCAAAGAAAGGCAATGCCAAAGACTGTTCAAACTACCACACAATTGCATTCATCTCACACGCTAGTAAAGTAATGCTCAAAATTCTCCAAGCCAGGCTTCAGCAGTAAATAAACTGTGAACTTCCAGAGGTTCAAGCTGGATTTAGAAAAGGCAGAGGAACCAGAGATCAAATTGCCAACATCTGTTGGATCATCAAAAAAGCAAGGGAGTTCCAGAAAAAAAAAAAAATCTACTTCTTTATTGACTGCGCCAATGCCTTTGACTGTGTGGATTACAACTAACTGGAAAATTCTTCAAGAGATGAGAATACCAGAACACCTTATCTGCCTCCTAAGAAATCTGTATAAGTCAAGAAGCAACAATAAGAACTGGACATGGAACGACAGACTGGTTCCAAATCAGGAAAGCGGTACATCAAGGCTGTATACTGTCATCCTGCTTATATAACATATGCAGAATGCATCATGCAAAATGCCAGGCTGGATGAAATATAGGATAGAATCAAGATTGAAGTTATAGCAATAACCTCATATAAGCAGATGACACCACCTTTATGGCAGAAAGTGAAGAGGAACTAAAAAGCCTCTTGATGAAAGTGAAAGAGGAGAGTGAAAAAGTTGGCTTAAAACTCAACATTCAGAAAATTAAGATCATGGCATCTGGTCCCATCACTTCATGGGAAATAGATGGAGAAACAATGGAAACAGTGAGACACTTTACTTTTGGGGGCTCCAAAAACACTGCAGATGGTGACTAAAGCCAAGAAATTAAAAGACACTTGCTCCTTAGAAGAAAAGCTGTGAGAAACCTACACAGCATATAAAAAGCAGAGCCATTGCCAACAAAGTTCCGTCTGGTCAAAGCTATGGTTTTTCCACTGTTCATGTATGGATGTGAGAGTTGGACTATAAAGAAAGGTAAGCACCAAAGAATTGATGCCTTTGAACTGTGGTGTTAGAGAAGACTCTTGAGAGTCCCTTGGACTGCAAGGACATTAAATCAGTCAATCAAAAGATAATCAGTCCTGAATATTCATTGTTGGACTGATGCTGAAGCTGAAACTCCAAAACTTTGGCCACCTGATGTGAAGAACTGATTAATTTGAAAAGAGCCTGATGCTGGGAAAGATTGAAGGCAGGAGGAGAAGCGGATGACAGAGGATGAGATGGTTGGATGGCATCACTGACTCAATGGAGATGAGCTTGAGCAAGATCCAAGTGTTGGTCATGGACAGGGAAGTCTCATGTGTTGCAGTCCATAGGGTCACAAAGAGTTGGACATGACTCTGCAACTGAACTGAACTGATATTTACATGTATCCAAGTGAGGTTTCAGTTCAGTTCAGGTGCTCAGTTGTGTCTGACTCTTTGTGACCCTGTGAATTGCAGTACATCAGGCCTCCCTGTCTGTCACCATCTCCCAGAGTTCACTCAAACTTACATCCATCAAGTCAGTGATGCCATCCAGCCATCTCATCCTCTGTCGTCCCTTTCTCCTCCTGCCCCCAATCCCTCCCCGCATAAGAGTCTTTTCCAGTGAGTCAACTCTTTGTATCAGGTGGCCAAAGTACTGAAGTTTCAGCTTTAGCATCATTCCTTCCAAAGAACACCCAGGACTGATCTCCTTTAGAATGGACTGGTTGGATCTCCTTGAAGTCCATGGGACTCAAGAGTCTTCTCCAACATCACAGTTCAAAAGCATCAATTCTTCAGCACTCAGCTTTCTTCACAGTCCAACTCTCATATCCACATCATGACTATTGGAAAAATCATAGCCTTGTCTAGATGGACATTAGTTGGCAAAGTAATGTCTCTGCTTTTAAATATGCTATGTAGGTTGGTCATAACTTTTCTTCCAAGGAATAAGCATCTTTTAATTGCATGGCTGCAGTCACCATCTGCAGTGATTTTGGAGCCCAAAAAAATAAAGTCTGACACTGTTTTCCCTGTTTCTCTGTCTATTTAACATGAAGTAATGGGACCGGATGCCATGATCTTCATTTTCTGAATGTTGAGTGTTGTCAACTTTTTCACTCTCCTCTTTCACTTTCATCAAGAGGCTCTTTAGTTCCTCTTCACTTTCTGCCATAAGGGTGGTGTCATCTGCATATCTGAGGTGATTATATTTCTCCCAACAATCTTGATTCCAGCTGTGCTTCTTCCAGCCCAGCGTTTCTCATGATGTACTCTGCATAGAAGTTAAATAAGCAGGGTGACACTATACAGCCTTGACATACTCCTTTTCCTATTTAAAACCAGTCTGTTGTTCCATGTCCAGTTCTAACTGTTGCTTCCTGACCTTCATATAGGTTTCTCAAGAGGCAGGTCAAGGGGTCTGGCATTCCCATCTCTTTCAGAATTTTCCACAGTTTATTGCGATCCACACAGTATTGAAGGCATGCCTCCCTAAAGACTGGGAGGCTTATTCGTTTGAGACAGCTAAGAATAATCTTTTTCTGTTGATTGGCTCATAGCCAAACAAAGATTTCAGTGACCTTTATGATAAAGTGACTTTATACAATTAGTTCAGAGATGTCCCTAAGCAAACAACAATAATCCTGGTAGGGGAGAAATACTTCCATATTCTATTATTTAAAATATCCAATTTTCAACAAAAATTGTTATATATGGAAAGAAACAGTAAATTATGGCTCATAGTCAGGAAAAAAAAGCAGTCAATACAAACTGCTTCTAAGAAAATCCAGCTGTTGAACTTACTGGACAGAGACACCACATCCTTTATTTTAAATATGCTTTAAATATGTTCAAAGAATTAAAGGAATGTGTTTAAAAACTGAAGGAAAATATTAGTTTGATGTTTAACCAGAAAAACAATATAAATAAAAGTGTATGAATTATAAAATAAAACCAAATAGATGCAATAGAGTTGAAAAGTATAGGTACTAAGATGAAAAATTTGCTAGAGGGTATCAGTAGCAGAGTTTAGCAGATGAAGAAAAAGTCAGCACACCTGAAGGCTGATCAGATGTGATTATTTAGTCTATGGAACAAGAAAAAAAAAGAAAAGGAAAACAAACAGAGCCTGAGAAAATTGTGAGATACCATCAACTATACCAACATACATATAATGAAGGTTCCAGAAGGAAAGGAAAGAGAGAAGGGGGAAAGCAATACTTGAAAGAATAACAGTCTTTTTTTTTTTTTTCAAATTTGTTAAAAGTATTTACACATACGATCAGAAGCTCAACAAAATCCAAGTAGGATAAAAAATAAATATAAAATTCCTAAAGGCAAAAGATAACAAATGCTTAGGAGAAAGCATAGGTTTAAACTTTGATAACCTTGAGTTAGGTGACAATTTCTTAGATATGACACCTATAGCATCAACTACTAAAGAAAAATAAACTGGACTTCATCAAAATTGAACACTTTTCATGCCTTAAAAGACACAGTTAGAAAGTAATAGACAACCTACACTATGGGAGAAAATATTTTCAAATCATATATCTAATAAGAACCTAGTATTCAAAATAAATAAAGAACACTTCCAACTCAACAACCTGGAGGAGGAAATGGCAACTCACTCCAGTATCCTTGCTTGGAGAATTCCATGGACAGAGGAGCCTGGTGAGTTGCATTCTATGGGGCTGCAAAGAGTCAGACAGGACTGAGTGACTAACACATGCATAACTCAACAACAGATACATAATCTAATTTAGAAATGGGCAAAGGATTTGAATAAACATTTCTCCACAGCATTATTAAGTATAAGTAGCCAATAAGCATATGAAAATATCAATGTAATTGGTCACTGCTGCTAAGTCACCTCAGTCATGTTGACTCTGTGTGACCCCATAGACGGCAGCCCACCAGGCTCTCCCGTCCCTGGGATTCTCCAGGCAAGAACACTGGAGTGGGTTGCCATTTCCTTCTCCAATGCATGAGAGTGAAAAGTGAAAGTGAAGTTGCTCAGTCGTGTCCGACTCCTAGGGATCCCATGAACCGCAGCCTATCAGGCTCCTCCATCCATGGGATTTTCCAGGCAAGGGTACTGGAGTGAGGTGCCATTGCCTTTTCCCATTTGGTCACTAGGGAAATACAAATTGAAACCTCAGTGAGATAACACTTCACACTCACTAGAACTACTACAATCAAAAAGAGATGATAACAAATGTTGACAAGATGTGAAAAAATAGGAAGCCAGGTATACTGCTGGTGGAAGTTAAATGTGATAGCTACTTGATAAAAAGAATTTTGATAGCTCCTCAAGAAGTTAAAGACAAATATCATACGATTCAGCAATTCAACTCCTGAGAATCATCCAAGATCATTGAAAACAGAGGTACACACAAACACTTGTACATAAATATTCAAGATGGCACTTATACACAAATATTCATTATTCATAATAGCCAAAATGCAGAAGCAGCTCAAATATCCATCAAGCAATAAACTGATGAACAACTGATATATTGTTACCATAATATGTTGTCATAATATGCCATAATATGGCAATATTATCTAGCCATATAGACTAATCTTCTCAACTAATTAGCTGGGTCACTTGGATACTCAAATGTAAATAGAAACACAAATGAAATTGAATAATAATCCTTATTTCACAGCACATGCAAAAATTATATGGAAATTAACTCATAGTGGATACTGAATATAGCTCGGTAATCTAAAGTTGCAAAGCTTCTGGAAGAACAACTAGAAAAATCTTTGTGACAATACAAAAAGCATGAAAACTAAAAGTTAATATTTTAGTCTCAAAAATTAAAAACTTTTGCTCTTCAAAAGCCATTGTTAATGAATTGCAAAAGTAAGCCACACTTTGGGTGAAAATATAAAACATTTGCTGTAAAGCAAGTCAAAGTTTGAGAGAAAAGGTTATAAAACATATTCCCTATAAAAAGCTTCTATACTTACTCAAGAACTCTTATAACTAAATATCTCTAAGGTAATGAGGCCTTGGTTTTGATCACTTTATGATGAAAGGATCAAGTTTTTTCCAGTGTATAAGAAATAAGTGAAAGCACTGAAAATTATGTGGCCTCACCACATTTCAAGATATTGTAATAATATTTTGTTTCAATCCTTGAAATACAAATTTCCCACACTACAAAGTTTTCTCCAGGAAAGAGAAGATTGGCCCATGGATCTGAACTGTATTCTAGAAGAAAAGAGTCATAACATATATCTTAAGAAGGGTGGTGATGGAACTTGGTTGACATAAGACCATCAGGAATATATCTATCATCCTATTCTAATTATTAATAACATCCCTTTTATTTTGCTGTTTTTTCAGCTTAGTAGACTGTTATTTGGTCATGCTTAAGCAGAGACATAACTAGGTCAACAAAGGTCCATCTAGTCAAAGCTATAGTTTTTCTAGTAGTCGTGTATGGATGTGAGAGTTGGACCATAAATAAGGCTGAGCACCCCCAAAGAATTGATGCTTTTGAACTGTGGTGTTGGAGAAGACTCTTGAGTGTCCGTTGGATTGCAAGGAAATCAAACCAGTCAACCGTGAAAGAAAGCAATCCTGAATATTCATCAGAAGGACTGATGCTAAAGGTGAAACTCCAATACTTTGGCCACCCGATGTGAAGAACTGACTCATTCAAAAGACCCTAGTGCTGGAAAAGATTGAAGGCAGGAGAAGGGGATAAAAGAGGATGAGATGATTGGATGGCACCACCAATTAGATGGAAATGAGTTTGAGCAAGCTCTGGGAGTTGGTGACAGACAGGGGAGATTGGGGTTGCAAAGAGATGGACACGACTGAGCAACTGAACCGAACTGAACTAACTTAAGACTCACTCAAACCAACAGATAAACAGCTTATCTTCCTTGAAAGAATTCTTCCAATAGACCAGAATGAAAGAATGAGGGGGTAAGAAGCTAGTGCCATATTTTTTGTCTGTAGCACCCACATCAAAACAGCCCTTTTCATTCTACAAGCTTGGTTTAGAGCTATAAAAAGAGTTTCAAGTCTATGGGTACACCAAAGGTACTTATAAAGGCTGCGTCCAAAGGACTGACCTCAATGCCATTCTATCCCACCTTTCCGACTTATGATATTCTATTTTTAAATAAAGTGGTACCACCCTCCATATATCACAAGGGTGTTACAAGAACCATATGTGAAATGTACATGAGTGTAATTTGTAAATTTGAATGTGAAATATAAAATTGTTTTGAAGAAGATCTCCATTTCTTTTAAAATCTTGACCCTCAATTAAGCCTTTTCGAAGACTCTTTCATAGACATTTGTGGAATATGTTTCTTATTTACATTGCTTATGTTAAATTGGTCTAGTCTCTGATGAAGTTAAGCCTAGATATCAATGTCTGCACTGAATGACAGGACTGAGTTCAGCATACGATCAGGCTGACTTTATCATTTTTTCCCCCAAATTTGAAATGAGTTACAAAAAGTGTTTTCCAGGTGATGTCCTTGGAACTTTAGGGTTATAGAAAGTCATGATGAGAGTTCGTTCAGTGCTTACCCAAATCCTCTGATAAGCTAAAATTATGAGGAAACTGAAACTAAAAACCTTGTTGAGGAAGATTCTTTTACAGAGAATGAAAAATAGCAGAAGGAGAGATGAGCAGAGCTTGGCTTCTGAGGCTTAGCCAATAGGAAGAGGCAGGAACTACTGCCCTAGGAATGACTGCATTTGGGTTCTGGGTTCTACCTTGCATTCTTAACATAAAGCTCCCTTCACTTAGGAGAGAACATCTGGGTTTTGGTTCTTAGCAACCACTTTATTATCCCTGACTAATCGTACCAAGGCAATTCACACACTGTATAGAACAGTCTTTCATTCACCTCAAACTTTCTGCGACAAAAATACGGAATTAGACTTTCCTTTCACTTCACTCTTATAATTACTACATTGAATCTCTGAATTTAGGCTTATTTTTCACTCTTAGTAAGTGTTCAGATGGAATCCCAGTTGAGTTATTTCAAATCCTAAAAGATGATGCTGTGAAAGTGCTGTACTCAATATGCCAGAAAATTTGGAAAATTCAGCAGTGGCCACAGGGTTGGAAAAGGTCAGTTTTCATTCCAATCCCAAAGAAAGGCAATGCCAATATATGTTCAAACTACTACACAGTTGCACTCATCTCACACACTAGCAAAGTAATGCTCAAAATTCTCCAAGCCAGGCTTCAACAGTATGTGAACCATGAACTTCCAGATGTTCAAGCTGGATTCAGAAAAGGCAGAGGAACCAGAGATCAAATTGCCAACATCTGTTGGATCATGGAAAAAGCAAGAGAGTTCCAGACAAACATCTACTTCTGCTTTATTGACTATGCCAAAGCTTTTGACTGTGTGGGCCACAACAAATTGTGGAAAAGTCTTAAAGAGATGGGAATACCAGATTACCTGACCTGCCTCTTGAGAAATCTGTATGCAGGTCAGGAAGGAACAGAAAGAACTGAACATAAAACAGACTGGTTCCAAATCGGGAAAGGAGTACCTCAAGGCTGTATATTGTCACCCTGTTTATTTAACTTCTATGCATAGTACATCATGAGAAATGATAGGCTGGAGGAAGCACAAGCTGGAGTCAAGATTGCTGGGAGAAATATCAATAACCTCAGATATGCAGATGATACCACCCTTAGGGCAGAAAGCAAAGAAGAACTAAAGAGCCTCTTGATGAAAGTGAAGGAGGAGAGTGACAAAGTTGGCTTAAAACTTAACACTCAGAGAACTAAGATGGCATCTGGTCCCATCACTTCATAGCAAATAGATGCAGAAAAAATGGAAATAGTGACAGACTTTATTTTGGGGGTTCCAAAATCACTGCAGATGGTGACTGCAGCCATGAAATTAAATGACGCTTATTCCTTAGAGATACGACCAACCTAGACAGCGTATTTAAAAGCAGAGATATTACTTTGCCAACAAAGATCCATCTAGTCAAAGCTATGGTTTTTCCAGTATTCATGTATGGATGTGAGAGTTGGACTATAAAGAAAGCTGAGCACTGAAGAATTGATGCTTTTGAACTGTGGTATTGGAGAAGACTCGAGAGTCCCTTGGACTGCAAGGAGATCCAGTCAGTCCATCTGAAAGGAGATCAGTTCTGGGTGTTCACTGGAAGGACTGATGCTGAAGCGGAAACTCCAAAACTTTGGCCGCCTGTTGTGAAGAACTGCCTCATTTGAAAAGACCCTGATGCAGGGAAAGATTGAAGGTAGCAGGAGAAATGGACGACAGAGGATGAGATGGTTGGATGGTATCACAGACTCAATGGACATGAATTTGAGTAAACTCCGGGTGTTGGTGATGGACAAGGAGGCCTCGCCTGCTGCAGTTCATGGGGTAACAAAGAGTCAGACATGACTGAGCAACTGAACTGAACTGATTGAAGTGTTCAGAAGAAAAAAAGAAATGCCCATTTAAAAATTTAAATCCATAGTACCTACTACTTTTTAAACATGTAGATTCCCCTGGTGGATCACATTGTAAAGAAACTGCCTACAATGCAGGAGAACCAGGTTCAATCCCTGGGTCAGGAAGATTGCCTGGAGAATTTCATGGACAGAGGCTACAATCCACGGGGTCACAAAGAATCTGACACAACTAAGCAACTAACACTTTTACTTTTCACCCTTATGTGTACTATCATTGTTATATGTATTTTTCAAATGATTACTTTTATATTTATAGAAAGGAAAAAGATTATTAAAAAAATAAGGAATACTAGGATTCTGTTACATTGTCTGCTATTAGTACAACTTCTTTTTCCCTTCCTAGTTTCCTCCTGCTACAAAGTTTTATGCTTTAAAGATTACCCAGCTAATGCAGCACTTGCTGGGAAGTTGAGGTATTATCTGTGCAGCTTAAAATTTATGAGCAAAAAGAAACTATAAGCTGAAGGGTGTGTCATTTATGAAAGCTTTAATGGATATAGTTTAGCCCAAAATGAAACCTGTTTGGGGAGCACAACTGCATTTGTTTAATGATACATGAAAATATTGCTCTGTACTTGGCATAGCATCAGCAAGTAATTGGAAAGCAGAAAATGCCTAACTGTAGTTGGTGAGACTTTTACTGCTGGAAGAAAAACTGCTATGATAATAGTAGAAGACTCTGTTAGCTAAATAACCATGCTTCTGGGGCTTAAACGCAAGGAATATTATTGCACATATGTCATGACAATGCAGTCCCTGTCTTATTAAGTGTGGGTTTGGTCCCACGTGGGTGGTGGTGAGCAAATATTGGATAGCATTGGCACTTGGCAGCGACACCTGCAAAATACAGACGTCATTGGCAAATGCTGCACTTACTCTAATTCAGAACCATGTTGGCTTCAAATTAGACTTCTGAGAAACAGTGGGATGGTGGATATTCACAGCTTCCAATTAGATATCCGAGAAAAAGGAAAGAAGCATGCAGGGAAAATATTTGGGAGCCTCTGCTTTGTTTCCTTGTCATACTGTACCCACTCTTTGACTCCTTATTTCTAATTCTTTTCCTTGAGAGACAGAGCACAGCTCAGGCTGAGTGGGTCTCAGTTTTTTGCTTCGAATGTGAATAGTTCCAAGTCACAGCATATTGACCATGCTATTGCGTGTTAGTGGGTAGATGGAAAGGGGGTGGATGAAACAGAAAAGAAAGTAAGGTCCATATTGCAGTGGTCAATGGGTAAAGGTGACAACTGGGGCTTCCTGTGCAGTCTGAATGGAGAAGATCATTTCTATGGAAACCTTTTTCTATTGCTTAGGAAAAGGAAGACTCTTGTACATCACACTAGAAATGTGTGGGTACAATTTGATGAATAGGTCAATTTATTTTACTCATCAGCTTCTGGTCTTAAGACCAAATTTAAAAGTACATAGCTTTATTCTTTTCCTTGAGAGACAGAGCACAGCTCAGGCTGAGTGGGTCTCAGTTTTTTGCTTCGAATGTGAATAGTTCCAAGTCACAGCATATTGACCATGCTATTGCGTGTTAGTGGGTAGATGGAAAGGGGGTGGATGAAACAGAAAAGAAAGTAAGGTCCATATTGCAGTGGTCAATGGGTAAAGGTGACAACTGGGGCTTCCTGTGCAGTCTGAATGGAGAAGATCATTTCTATGGAAACCTTTTTCTATTGCTTAGGAAAAGGAAGACTCTTGTACATCACACTAGAAATGTGTGGGTACAATTTGATGAATAGGTCAATTTATTTTACTCATCAGCTTCTGGTCTTAAGACCAAATTTAAAAGTACATAGCTTTTATGACCAGAGAAGGTGATGGCACCCCACTCCAGTACTCTTGCCTGGCAAATCCCATGGACAGAGGAGCCTGGTAGGCTGCAGTCCATGGGGTCATGAAGATTCGGACGCAACTTCCCTTTCATTTTTCACTTTTATGCATTGGAGAAGGAAATGGCAATCCACTCCAGTGTTCTTGCCTGGAGAATCCCAGGGACAGGGGAGCCTGCTGGGCTGCTGTCTATGGGGTCACACAGAGTTGGACATAACTGACTTAGCAGCAGCAGCAGCTATTATGACATCTATCCTGAAAATAGCCCTAACTACTCATTAAAGCTCATCTTAATTATTTAGTAACTAAGAATTTAATGTATGATAAAATGATTTTGATTTCATCTATCCAAATATTAATGACCCATAGATTGTAATACATATATGTGTGTATTTATAAACACATGCAATTAATTTTGTTTGTCAGTTTGGTATTCTATGCATTTAAGAAAAACTAAAAGTAAAACACACAAATAATTCTACATGGTTGATAAAAAGCAAAAGTGCTTCTTTCCTTTCCCCAAAGTAATCCCCACATCCCCTCACTTCCAAATGTGCCCATTTAAAATCTAAGCTTTTTCATTTGATGTTTACCTCCATGTGTCTAAAAAGATACTAATGCTTGTATGTTTTGATTCTTCTTTTGGGAATATTACCTTCCCCTATGGAAAGTTAGGATTTGTTCTTTTATTTGTACCTGTTGAAAAAATATGCTGATACTCATTAAAATGATAAGGTATATTTTATTCAAGACTATTGAAATAGGTGTCAAGAATGTCACAACAGGCGAGAGAGATGAGGCTCAAGACTCTCACTACAGGGGAGAGAGCTCAGGCTCAACTCTGAATGCAGTGAAGACATCTGGGGATTTGTTGCCAAGGAGCAGAGTGAGGGAGCCAGTGGATGGAAAACTACTAAGAGGAGACACCAAGCAGAGGGGCATGCTTGTTAAGCCAAATTAACAGGATTTTTGCTGAGGCATGCCAAGGTGGCCAGATGTCAAGAGTGGGGATGAGAAATTTAATCAGCTATCAAGGGTGGGAGGAATTCTTGCTAAACTGATTAACAGGATTCTTGCTTGAAATGGGCTTTGCAGGCAGAAGACATGGCTCAGGAGGAAGCCTCATGGAAAAGAGGACTCAAGGAGCTCACTTGAAGTTTGGTCAAAGAGTCTTCATCATATTTTCTTATCCAATTACACCTTTTCTATGCTCAAGTATGTCAAATGGTTTATTATGATTTTTTAAAATAATCTACTTATTTCCGTAAGTTTAATAATTGCCTCACATTTTTTGGAGTATAATCAAATTATTCTCCAGTCTTCTTGCTAAACATAAATCATCTCTCAAAACATTCAAATACAGCAGATTTTCTTTCCTCTCCTCCTCCCTCTACATTTTTTCTTTTCCTGTTTTTACCTTTTTTCCTGTTTCCTTTGTTCATTCCTTTCTTCCTTCTTTCCCTTTCTGCTTTTCCTTCTCCCCTCTTCACATTTTTTCCCTTTGCTTTGCATTCTTTTGCAGTTGCTCAGTCACTAAATTGTGTCCAGCTCTTTGAATCCACAGAGTGTAGCCCACCAGGCTCCTTTACCCATGGAATTTTCCAGGCAAGATACTAGAGTGGGTTGCCACTTCCTTCTCCAGGGAATCTGCCTGACCCAGGGATTGAAATGTTTCTCTTTCAGTGGCAAACAGATTTTTACCACTGAGCCACCAGGGAAGTTTCCCAAAAGTGATGCCAGGGTAATGGTGCTGGCTTAAGTGTTCCTAAGCGTTGTTTAGGCACAAAGAAGAGGAATCCTATGACGCAAGGTAGTACACACAGTCCCATCCTGATGGCCAGCAGAAGCTCAACCTTCACTCAGCGCTGTACCTGGTCTGTGTCATTCTCACGAACACTTGAGGGGCAGAGGCACTGCAGTGGCCACAAGTGTGTCCTAGACTTTCAAGACCCACAGCTAGACCAGGCAAGCCAGGTCTTGGGTGCCATGTGAGAAGGAGTGATGAGACTGAGGTCAGGAAAGGTAAGCAGAACAGATGCTTATCCTGCCACAGCTCACTCAGAAAACCACCTATGAACCTTCCATTGTTCCTTGACCTTCTAGCTTGACTTTGGACCTTGGAGGCCAAATAATGGAACTGCTGGAGCTACACAAAAGGAAGGAATCTGGCTACCTGAGTCACCTCTGGAGGGGACACATCTTCAATCAGCAGTTGATATTTTGGACTTTATATGAGCTCTACATAACTGATTTCCTGTTGACCATCATATGGATAGGTGTTTATTCCAGGAGCTTACACTATCTTAACTCATTCATCCCCATCCCCTACAGTCCACACAGCACGATGGCTTCCTGAGGAAGTTAGAGCAGGACTATATCCACTCCACGTGAGACCACAAGCCAGAGACCTGACCAAATTCACACCTTGTAAGGGAGATGTCCAACACCAACACAGCAGAGCATTTCAAGCAGGTCTTAGCAGGAGGTTTCATAGAGCTTACATTTTTTAGGGAAAAAAATCTTGCTAGGAAAAATGGATTTGTCAGGACCCCAACTATCTTAAAGCACCTTTGGACTACACTTCTCTGAGCATGGGGGATCCCTGCTGTGTGTGAACTTCTGTCTTCCCAACACCTGTGTATTGTTTTGGGGTATAACCCTAACTCTGCTAGATCACAAGACAAAGTGCCACCCTTACAGGCTCTAGACTAAGGTCACCCACTACAGGAGGACATAAGACATGCAGATTCCAGAGACTATTTGGGATGTAGAGATCTGACAGATGACATCATACAGCTGATCTAGGATATGACATGGGGCATGAGGATCTGATGGACAGATCAGACCAGCTGATTTAAGATTTGACACGAGATGTGTAAATCTGGCAGATGTGGGAAGCATGGACCTGACAAAAGATGTGGGATGTGACTCTCTATCAGACAACATAGGATAGGCATCCAGGAGGTGATGTGGGGAAGGTAGATCTGAGAGAAGATGCCTGATGGGCTGAGTCAAGACCATGCTGGCAGAGCATGCACTATGCAATGACTGTCCAGATTTTATGAGCTAATCTCATGGCACCCTGTCTGAAATAAGGTGGGAGTGGTGTACTTGTTGCAGGAGCTACTGAGAAGTTGCCTGAACCACAAAAGGTCAAGGAAAGGAGTTGTGAAAAGAAACATGCAAAGCCACCTTCCTTGCAACCAGTTGACTGTGCGTGTGGCTCAGAAGAGGGGCCACTGCAGAAGCTACTGACCATTCCAGGTCTTTGAGAACTGAAGATGGTTAAATTCCAAGCCACACACACAGAGGTAGGGGTGGGAGAAGAAGAAAAGCAAGCGGGAAGGAAGGAAGGAAGGAAGGAAGACACACAATAACCAAAAGGAAGATTAAGAGCTCATAGCAGAAGAGTGTTGCTGCAGGTCAGGGAAAACCATACCATGCAGCTGTCTATGGGGTTCAAAGAACTGGATGAACTCAGCCTCGATGAATGAGGAACTTGCAGCAGAGATACAGGGCTTAAGGATAAAATAAGACAACAAAAGAATATGTTGGTGGTGCTCAAGAAAAAGAAGGGAAAATTTAAATTATAACAAAAATGAGGTCCTATGGATCACAGAAAGAAGGGAAAATGGATATGGATGAAAATCGAGCAGCAACACAGATAATACACTTGAAAAACAAACTCAAATAATTTTTTTAAAAATTAAAGAGAATAGAGCCAAAGAAAGGTATGCATATTTTGTTACCTGGAAGAGAAAAAAAGAAAAGGAGAAATAGAATATTTCAGAACGAATCGAGGAAGTGTTGAAATCCTAAAATTGAGGAAGTGTTGAATCTACAGATTAAAAGGGTGAGGTATATTTCAGATTAAGTCAATATGGATTTATCAAACCTAGGATATGCCTTAATGTTATGAGACTTCAAAGACAGTCACTCCTCTAAGGGTTGTTGCCTGGCTGCTAAATGGTGCCTGACTCTTTATTGACCCCTTGGACTTAACCCACAAGGCCCCACTGTCCACTGGTAAAAATATTGGAGTGAGTTCACATTTCCTTCTCCAGGGGATCTTCTCAACCCAAGGACTGAACCCACAGCTCCTGCACTGGCAGACAGATTCTTTACCAATGAGTCAACAGGCAAGCTCCCTCTAAGTTTTAGGTGACAATAACAGTGAAAAAACAAAACAAAACAAAACAAAACATAGCAAGTCACTTTTAGGAAAAACTCAGACTTGTTTAAAGTTTTCTAAGAAAAATGAAGCATTTGAAATATAGTCATTCTGTATGACAGATTCTAGGTCCATTCACATTTCTACAAAAGACCCAATTTTGTTCCTTTTTATGGTTGAATAATATGTGCAATCTAGAAAAAATGGTACAGATGAACCTATTTCTAAGGCAGGAGGAACAAAGAAGCAGATCAGAGAAGGGACGTGTGGCCACAGATGGGGGATGGGGATGGAGGGATGAATTGGGGGATTAGAACTGACATATATACATTACCATGGACTATAGCCTACCAGGCTCCTCTATCCATGGGATTTTCGAGGCAAGAATGCTGGGGTGGGTTGCTATTTTCTTCTCCAGGGGATCTTCCCCACCCAGAGATAGAACTTTTGTCTCCTGCATCATCTCCTGCATTGGCAGGGGATTATTTACTGACTGACTCATCAGGAAAGCTTAAAACAGCTAGTGGAAACCTGCAGTATAATGCAGGGCGCTCAGCTCGGTGCTCTGTGATGACCTAGAGGGGTGGGATGGGGGAGAAGGTCCAAGAGGGAGAGCATATATGTATACACATAGCTGATTCATCTCATTGTACAGCAGAAACTAACATGACATTGTAAGTACATTCAAGTTAATCAAAAGGAAAAGAAAAGAAATATAGTCATTATGACTGGAGGGAAGTGAGTATAGTAAATGAAAGAAAAAGAGATTGAATGAATTCAGAGGAAGATGGGACCTGAATTATGTTGAGGTTTTAAGTTGTAGTAAGAGATTTAGATTTTAATTTTAAGTGCATTGAGAAAGATTTGGGAGACGCTCTTGCAATAGTCCAAGTGCAAGCTGGCTGTGATGAAGACTGGGGTGAGAGTGAGGGAGATGTAGAGAGATGGATGGATGAGGCATGTATTTTGGAAGTAGAGTCAACAGGACCTGGTGATGTACTATGTGTTAAGTGACAGAAGGAAGAGCTGGGTAAAAGGAAGCATGAGAAAGAGCAGGTTTAGGGGTTGAGCAACTGGATTGTGGTGGTGTGATTGCACATTGATGCAGAGACTAGAGGAGAAAAGTTTTGAGGGTAAAGAGGCGTGAAGAGAGAAGGGAAATTGTGAAAGCATTATTTTTGAGAATGGAAATGAAATTTACTAAGGGAACGCCGTGGTTCAGTTTGAAGTCTGAAGAGTCCTTACAGTTTTAATTTCCAAGATCTTTCCCTTCATTTTTTGGAAAACTAGTATTTTTTTTAATCATATTCAATATGTTTTCTTATCCCTCTGAGTACACTGTTTTTATTTTCAAGTGTTAATCTTTCAGCCTAGTCTTTTTTTCTCAATTTCTATTTACCTCTTTGTCTATATGGGGCTCCAACTTTCACAGCCCTTGCAGTCTTCGTATGATTACACTTATGAAGTACAGTTGCTATTGGAAGCATATCTCAGAAAGCAGTTTAATTTTACAGAGTTTCAAGCTTATCTTTATTGTAGCTTTCCTTCTCTCCATAACCCCAAAGCTTGGTGCTATCAAGCTTTGGACCTTTCAGAATTCTGAACTGTTCACCAGCTTAGCTCTTGGGTTTTCTCACTCTTGGCTTAGGATTTAGTTTTCCTGAATACTTTAAGGTCTCTGCTATATCTTTTCCCCAGTTTTAAAAATCCTGTCACTCTTTTCATCCATTCTCTTTCCATCTCATATTTAGAAGCAAAATAAAACTGGACTACTATCATTTTGGTAGGATTGTCCAAGTGGCCATTTATACCTGGAAGTTCTATCCATTTTGCTTTGTATTTCTGCCCTAATAATACAAGCTATATAATGTCTCTTTTCATGCTTTTACAGTTTATGACTGCTGATCTCCAGACTTAATGCCAAAGCAATTCTTAATTCTATCTTTTCATTTTACTCTTATTTCAGACCACACTGATCTCTAGGGATTACATGTATATGAGTAAAGCTTTGCTATTAAAGCTCTATTCAGGTTCCCATTTCCATTTTCCCCTCAATCTATTTATACAGCAGTTTCTGTCTATAGTCTTTTTTAAAATTTTCTGTAACACTAAAACTACCTGTGATATCATATTTACTAAGTGAGATTTTTACCTAATAAGGACATTTCCTTTTGTAAAGCTTTCTATATTGCAAAAGTGATAAATATAGATATTTATATGGATATGTATATAGGTATCTGGTGTCCTTGCCTAGAGAGTCCTGGAGATGGTTGGGTCTGGTGGGCTGCTGTCTACAGGGTCGCACAGTCAGACACAACTGAAGTGACTTAGCAGCAGTAGCAGCAGCATAGATATAAATATACCAGACTTCCCAGGTGGCACTAGTGGTAAGGAACCCATCTGCCAATGTAGGAGACAAAAGAGATGTGGATTCAATCCTTGGGTAGGGAAGATCCCCTGGAAGAAAGCACAGCAACCCACTTCAGTATTCTTGCCTGGAGAATCGCATGGACCGAGGAGGCACAAAGAGTAAGACACGACTGAAGTGACTAGCATGCACGCACATACATATACAGTACTTATTTAGTATTTAAAATATCTACATCTGAGAAATTATTACTAGAATTACTTTCCCAGTTTTGAATCTGAGGCAACTGAGGCTTAGAGAGAATAGTATATTTGCTCAAAGTTGCAAAGTATTAAAAGCTCATTCCTATAACTTGAATGCAAATTCCTTAATTTCAAATCACATGCTCTTTCTACTTAATTGATTCACTCATTGTTTAATATATACATGTTTACTACCTGCTATTTGTCTAGCTGAATGAAATTAGAGTAGTTTACATGATTGTCAGCTTTTATGAAATTGTAGAGTTTATTCTCAGGGAGAGATGCATCAAAATCATCTATTTTACAAATAATTTTTTAAAAATATTAGCAGAGATTTCTAAGTAAAAATAGCAGAACACATTTATTTACACTTCTGCTCCAAATTCCACAAATTACTCTGAATTTTATTATATTGTTTAATTCTTTTTTTGTTTTAGTGATAAGAAAGTCTTTCTCCATGAATGAAATCTGAGCTAAAACTTGAATATGGCCACCACAGATGACCTGTATAACCAGCACTACAGTTCTGGGCTTGAATTACAAGAAAAATCCAGATATTCTAAGATTATGGGGAAGAGTATTCCAGGAAGAAAAATTAATATTCTGTGCAAAGGAGAACGTTTCTACAATGCTAATATACAAATAAGAAATAGAAGGCATGTCAATGTGGTTGTAATAGACAGAGAAAGGAGTTGTAAAGTAAAGTTACAAGATTGGGATTCTAATAGCCAGACTCAGAAGCTGTAAAGAAATGTAAAGATTCTAAGCATGATGAAAAGATTCTATGTGATTATAAGAAGTCACTGGAGTAAAGTACATAAACTGGAATAAAGCACTTATGGATATGCAAACATCGTTTGCTGGGTGGAGAATTGAATGAAGGGGAGTATTTTTGGGATACATTTTGGAAGTTACACCACAAGATCTGCTAGTGGATTAGATGCTATGGTGACAAAAAGAGAGGAATCAAGAATGTTTCTTTGGTTTTGGCTTGAGCATCTGAGTACACAGAGGTAGCATCTACTGATATAAATAAGAGGGCAGAAGGAGTGGGATACATTTTGGAAGTTACACCACAAGATCTGCTAGTGGATTAGATGCTATGGTGACAAAAAGAGAGGAATCAAGAATGTTTCTTTGGTTTTGGCTTGAGCATCTGAGTACACAGAGGTAGCATCTACTGATATAAATAAGAGGGCAGAAGGAGCAGGTTTTGGAGTAACAAGTATTTTGTTTGGTCTTGTTAAATTTAGGACAGTTAGTTTCCTCTCAAGGTAGATAACTCATGGACCGTTTGGAAATGAGTCTACAGACTTCAATAATAGAGAAAGATATTATAGAGATATTATTTAAAGCCTTTGCTCTCAGTGAGATTTATTATCTGGAAAAAAAAATTACCTGAAGCAGAGAAAGGGGCTTAGAACTGAGCACTAAAGCATTTCAACACTTTCAAGTCCAATAGAAATAGGAGAAAGCAGCAATGATCTTTGAGAAAGATAATTCAAAATCGAAGAAAAATAACCAGGAGAACAGTAAGAGTGAAGGCAGGAGAAGAAAATATTTTAAGACTTCTGAACTGTGTTGAATGCTGTTGAAGATAAAGAAATATAAACTTCAACAAGTGATTATTAAATTTGGCAAAGCCACCATGATAATAGCAATGTCCATGAAGTGTGGGATGTGAAGACATTTCAAATGATTTCAGGAGAAAAGTGGGAGATGAAGAGGAAGTAAAGATGTAATTGCAACAATTTTTTCAAGTGGTTTTACTGTGAAGGATATCAGAGAAATGTAGCCATAGATGGAAAGAGTGAGATGAAAGGACAGCCTGTACTATTTTTTCCTGATAATCAGAGATTTAATGCATGTTTCTCTGCTCAGTGAATTGGCTAAGAGGAAAAAGAGAAGCCAACCTTGCAAGAAAGAGGGGTTAATCAAGGAGCAAAATTCTTCAGATGGAAGAGCAGATGGCATCCAGAGCAGGAAAGGTTAGCATTTGATTGAAGTCATAACATTTCCTGAAGGTTGTAACTGGAGGGAGGCAGAAAGTACACAAATGCAAATGGCCTGGGAGATTTAATGGAGTAAGAGCAAGTTCATATTTGATTGTTTTTTTATAACATCATTAAAATAAAAACAAGGTTATCTGCTTAGGTGGCTGTCTGAGGAGCACATTGGAATTACTCCTTTCAAACTGAACTTTGACTATGCTTTTTTTTTTTCCCCTGAAAAAAGCTAAATCAAATTGCATTTTTTAGTATCATTAGCATATGCCAACAATGAAAAATAAAGATTTATGATCCTTGAAAGACACATCACCAATCAACCATTAACAACTTTTCAGTCAGATGTAAGTTTGGACATACTACTTCTACTAATTTAACTCTAAAATTTTCAACTTGGAGTCAAAATGTGATCATACTGATGGTCTAGTGCACTGAGTTATGATCACCAGTAAAATTTTTCTAAATCACTGTACTTTTTGTACATGTATGCTATGTAAACTAAAACTTGCTCATATTTCTGGCATATCCATAAAATGTAAATATCTCCCACAGTTTGTATAGGCAAGCAATGTAGCAAAGATAGAACTTAATCTCTACTGTAGCCTGTATCAATCATCACTTGTATTTAAAAAGTACCAAGTGCTATTAGGAGGTACTACATCCCCAAAGCAACGAGATGCACAACTGTTTAATCCTATTTGAGAAAATGTTTTATTTTCCCCTATAGAGCATCTTCCATCAACAAGAACAGTATAGATGACTAAAGATGTAGGAAATAATTTCCATGTATTTCATCTGCAGTTTAGATGCCAAGTTAAGATGCCAAAGGGACGTAAAACAGAAGACTATGTAGCACTTTGAAAATTTTCTTTGAGTGAAAATATGCATTCGCTCATATGTTTCATTGTTTGCTTTAAAATGTAAAGGAATCTGGATGACAGGTCATGTTGTCTAGATTTTCTACTAGGAGACCTTTTAGCAGAAAGTGTTTTAATGAAAGTACACTATTGTATTGAATACACAGCATCTCATTTAGTGTTTTAAGAAGGCTATTGTTTGAGAGAAAATGAAAACAAGTCTTTTTTCATCTGTATGAGACTTAGTCATCTAGATAATCAATTAGTTAATGATAAATATACAAATAGATTCATTTTATTATTTTAGATCAACAGTGAGTCATCCTCAATTTTAACATGCAGATACAGACTGTTTCAAAATTGGGAAAGGAATACATCAAGCTGTATATTGTCACTCTGCTTATTTAACGTCTATGCAGAATACATCATGTGAAATGTTGGGCTAAATGAAGTACACACTGGAATCAAGATTTCCAGGAGAAATATCAATAATCTCAGACAGATGACACCAATATTATGGCAGAAAATGAAGAAGAACTAAAAAGCCTCTTGATGAACGTGAAAGAGGAGAATGAAAAAACTGGCTTTAAACTCAGTGTTCAAAAACCACAGATCATGGCATCGAGTCCCATCACTTCATGTCAAATAGATGGGGAAGCAACAGAAACAGTGACAGATTTTATTTGCTTGGGCTCCAAAATCACTGTAGATGGTGACTGCAGTCATGAAGTTAAAAGATGCTTGCTCCTTGGAAGAAAGGCTATGACAAAGCTGGTCAGTGTATTAAAAAACAGAGGCATTATTTTGCCAACAAAGCTATGATTTTTTCCAGTAGTCACGGATGTTTGTGGGAGCTGGACCATAAAGAAGACTGACCACCTAAGAGCTGATGCTTTTGAACTGCGGTGTTGGAGAAAACTCTTGAGTTTCTTGGACAGCAATGAGATCAAACTATTCAATCCTAAAGGAAATCAACCCTGAATATTCATTGGAAGGACTGATGCTGAAGCTGAAGCTCCAATACTTTGGCTAACTGATAAAACTGTTTGATTGGAAAAGACCCTGATTCTGGGAAAGACTGAAAGCAGGAAGAGAAGGGGATGACAGAGGGTAAGATGGTATGATGGCAACACTGACTCAATGGACATGAGTTTGAGCAAGTTTGGGAGAAGATGAAGGACAGGGAAGCCTAGCATGCTGCAGTCCATGGGGTCACACAGAGTCAGACATGACTGAGCAACTGAACAACACTGTGTTTTTTATTTTATATTAGAGTATAGTTGATTAACAATGTTATATTAGTTTTGGATGTGAAGTAAAGCAGACAAAGACAAATACCATATGGTATCGCTTATATGTGGAATCTAAAAAAATAAGATTCAAATGAACTTATTTACAAAGTAGAAACAGACTCACAGACTTAGAGAACAAATTTATGGTGACCAGAGGAGAAGCTTGATGGTGGGAATAGATTAAGATCTGAGGACTGACATGTACCCTGCTATATTTGAAATGGATAACCAACAAGGACTTACTGCATAGCACAAGGAACTCTGCTCTGTATGATTATAACTCTGCAGATTATGTTTTTTGATGAAGTAATGATATCAGGCACACAGCATCACTATATATATAATGTGTATATATATATATATATATATACATACATATATATATATGAAACTAATGGATTTTTACAAAATGTTCAATTAAATTTCTCCAAATAAAATTATAATTTAGGAATTGAAGTTCTTATAGGGGAAATACATTAGATTAACTGAGGCCATACAAGATAAATGCTTATACAGCATGTTTAAAGACATTATCTCTAAATTATCTCCTTAGACCTTCAATATTTCACCTCATTTCTACTCCAAATAATTCCCATCTGCTTTTTCTCCTTATCTCACTGATACCAATCATCCTTACAGAATATGAAAAAAAAAAAAGAAAAACAAAAACAAACTGAACACCTCATCTTCAGAAAACCATTGCAAAATGCATGTAAGTTGCTTAGATGTCCTTTAATAAGCATTTATCCAGGGTGGCTCCTTGGGTAAATGTGACCAGGTTATTATTACTTGGATTATATTCTCTCCAATTATAAAATGAGGAATTATTGATCTCAGAGCTCTCTGAGCTGCTAGCTCCTATCATTTGAATCAGATTATCCAGTGAAACTGTGGAGCCCTCATAGGACGACACTTGAACTAAAATTGAATTGATTAGGAATGAGGGTGTCAGTGGTAGTCCTACAGTTAGAGCAACTGTCATGTTTCATTACAGTTATTCCATTTACCTGAACACTGGGCACTTTGAGAGCTGTCACCTACTGTGTAAGCTAAGCCCTTACACAATCTTACACAGGACTACAACAAAATCTAGGGAAATCAAAAAATGCTTGTTGTATTGAATTGTGCTGTTTCTGCACAATACAATTTTCTCCAGCTGGTGAGGTCAGGTTTGAGGTCAGAAGGCCTCAGGGGTGAGAGGGAAGGGGGCGGTAGCATAACAAATGATCTTATTACACCCTTGGAATGTTTCTTTACCCATCTTTCTATGGAACCACGTGAATCTAGCTACAGAATCAACGACATCTTTTTTGAACTTTCCATGTAGATAGATTTAGCCTTGCAGGGGAAGTGAAGCTTGAAATAGGTTTAAAATGCAGACTCACAATTCCTAGAAATATTATTTAAAATCAAGTAAAGAAAATATTGCCACAGAGTAGAACAGGAGAGGAGTTCAGGCAAGTTAGTACTGTTATGGTTGCTGTATATACCTATACCCACTGTGATTTAATTTTGTTTGCAAACCAGGTTCTCTTTCATGGTAACAAGCATACTTTTGTAACCAAGTGTCTAAAGCCACTAGATAGATAAACAGAAAGCTCGATAGATAAAACCCAAAAGAAACTCATAGGAACAACAGGTAAGTAAAGAAATAAGACATCACAGGGGAGAAATGACTCAAAAAACAATGATCTACAATAATTACCTGTCCTTTATTCATTATGTATTAACAACTTTAAGTTCCCTCTCTCATACACTCAGGTAGTCAGAGTCCCTCTTCTGCAATCTTTCTTCATTGTATTTAACACAGGTGAAACCAAGTTACCTTTTCATCCTAGAGGCTATTTGGAAAAACTGTATATATGCTGAGAAGGGGCATTTTTTGTTTTGCTTTTGTCCTTGAATGACTATGAGACACTGCTATAATTTACTAGTTCAGTTTAGTTCTGTTCAGTCATGTCCAACTCTTTGCGATGCCATGAATCACAGCACGCCAGGCCTCCCTGTCCACACTCAGACTCACGTCCACTGAGTTGCTGATGCCATCCAGCCATCTCATCCTCTGTCATCCCTTTCTCCTCCTGCCCCCAATCCCTCCCAGCATCAGGGTCTTTTCCAATGAGTCAACTCTCCGCATGAGGTGGCCAAAGTATTGAAGTTTGCTAGTAGGAAGGTCAAATATCCTGCAATGCATGGGACAATCCCACAAAATTCAGAAACTTTGAGGCCCAAATGCCAATAACAAGCATGTGGAGAAACAGTGGGTTTCTCTAGTGTAGTTGTTATCCCTCAGTGATACATGATCTTCTGTAAAGACCCAAGATTATAATTCAGGGGAATATTCCTTTTTTGAAGAAACCTTAGGAATACATTGAAATCCAACAGCAGTTTTTCTGGTGTATAAGATGTGTTTTATATCCTGGTTATGTTGTATAGTTAAAAACAAGTTTTATTGTCAGAAAATAAGAAAAACAAAAAATATCAAAGCAAGGATCGATTTATAAAAGTGACAAGCATTCCCTTGAGTGGCCAACTTCTTGATCTTCATGCTTCACACAAGATAACTCATCTGTTCTAACCTACTGCCTGTTGAATGTACCACCCATCATAGACAGCATTTTCCTTTAGTGCTCACAACTCTAGTTCCTCTAACACTCACGCTGAGGCCTTTAGTTTGTGGGAATATGCAACTGCTCTGGGGCAACAGATCTATTCTCAGCTATGGACTTCCCTCCCTCTGACTTTGAAAGTAAGAATTGCTTGGAATGGACAAAGAGAGGGGGCCCTATGGCGGAGGCGGAGGCGGGGGGAAGGTGGGGGGTACGGAGGCAGAGAGAGATGCTTTTCTTTATTTAAACTTTCTAAAATAGCAGGATCACAGCTCTAACATTAAATATGTTTAACTTCCTTTACATGTTCTTCAGTTCAGTTGCTCAGTTGTGTCCGACTCTGCGACCCCATGAATTGCACCACGCCAGGCCTCCTTGTCCATCACCAACTCCCAGAGTCCACTCAGACTCACGTCCATCGAGTCAGTGATGCCATCCAGCTATCTCATCTGCTGTCACCCCTTTCTCCTCCTGACCCCAATTCCTCCCAGCATCAAAGTCTTTTCCAATGAGTCAACTCTTCTCATGAGGTGGCCAAAGTACTAGAGTTTCAGCTTTAGCATCATTCCTTCCAAAGAAATCCCAGGGCTGATCTCCTTCAGAATGGACTGGTCGGATCTCCTTGCAGTCCAAGGGACTCTCAAGAGTCTTCTACAACACCACAGTTCAAAAGCATCAATTCTTCAGTGTTCCGCCTTCTTCACAGTCCAACTCTCACATCCATATGTGACTACTGGAAAAACCATAGCCTTGACTAGATGGACCTTAGTTGGCAAAGTAATCTCTGATTTTGAATATGTTATCTAGGTTGCTCATAACTTTTCTTCCAAGGAGTAAGTGTCTCTTAATTTCATGGCTACAGTCACCATTTGCAGTGATTTTGGAGCCCCTCAAAATAAAGTCTGACACTGTTTCCCCATCTATTTTCCATGAAGTGATGGGACCAAATGCTATGATCTTCATTTTCTGAATGTTGAGCTTTAAGCCAACTTTTTCACTCTCCTCTTTCACTTTCATCAAGAGGCTTTTTAGCTCCTCTTCACTTTCTGCCTATCTGAGGTTATTGATATTTCTCCCCACAATCTTGATTCCAGCTTCTGTTTCTTCCAGTCCAGCGTTTCTCATGACATACTCTGCATATAAATAAGTTAAATAAGCAAGGTGACAAGATGCAGCCTTGACGTACTCCTTTTCCTATTTAGAACCAGTCTGTTGTTCCATGTCCAGTTCTAACTGTTGCTTCCTGACCTGCATGCAGGTTTCTCAAGAGGCAGTTTAGGTGGTCTGGTATTCCCATCTCTCTCAGAATCTTCCACAGTTTATTGTGATCCACACAGTCAAAAGCTTTGGCATAGTCAATAAAGCAGAAACAGATGTTTTTCTGGAACTCTCTTGCTTTTTCCATGATCCACCGGATGTTGGCAATTTGATCTCTGGTTCCTCTGCCTTTTCTAAAACCAGCTTGAACATATGGAAGTTCAGGTTCACATATTGCTGAAGCCTGGCTTGGAGAATTTTGAGCATTACTTTACTAGCATGTTCTTAATCAGTTTTTAATCAGTTAAAAGATCTAGTTTTCATTTTCTCTTTCCAATCCAATCCCATTAACATCTGTGGTTAGTCCATCACCAGGTTTGGTCTGGTATGTCAGTACCACTGTACTTTTACATTTACCAAATCTTTGTAGTCACAATCTCTCCATGTAGTAAATATGTGAAATCAGTAAAGTGATAGTTTCCCATATACTGTCACTTTATTTCAGGATAAAACAGGCTAATCTCATACAAATTATTTCACTGAGTTCAGTAAAATAAATAAGTAAATAATTTTATTCCTTTGTCTGAATTGTGTCAAACTGTGCTGGATGAAAACTTTCATTTTTATTCCATTTGTTTGGCTGTGCAGGAATTCAGTTAAAGTGTACATCTGTGATTGAAAACACATTTGCTTTTATATTGTGGTCTAAAAGTGTAATGAAAATTATTATTTACTCAAAGTATCACAGTATGTACTCTTTGGTTTTTCCAGAGGAAAACATATTTCATTGATTTTTGGCAGTAATTTCTTTCTTTTATTCTATCTATCTATATTTGTGAATTTAAATTTAATGACTCTCACTTGAAAGTAGGTTTT